>JAJHSJ010001473.1:0-45426 GCA_021015155.1 Magnolia officinalis
TTTTGTAGTTGTTCCTTGTGATCGACTATAAGAGTCCCTTTCTCATTTTTATTTTATCCGTATTAAAAAGTTCTTTCGTACAGAAGGCAAAAGTGTTACCCATTATCAGAGGATGAACTCCACCCTCTGAATATTGTCTGATCTATTTACACATAGAATCGAGTTGCTTAATAGGCGACCAATCTCATCAAATATCGGTCATACACTACATGTTTGCCTATCTCGGCACTTGGGGTCATAGCTATTCGGTTTGAATTGAGCCGCAATTCCAATTTTGGCATGCTCACACACATACAACCAAAAACCGACACCAACAGTTTCTTCAACTAGGTTTTATGACCTTATGAACTGGTTGGAAGAAGATATTTATGTGGTCTCTTCAACTAGGTTTCATGACCTTATGAACCGGTTGGATGGCTAAAAAAACACTCCAGCGTAATGTATGCAGTTTTATTTTCGCGTGGGATAGAGGCAAATGTGTTAAATTAATAGATTTAAGGCATTTTAGATATTTGCTAACAAACATATTATTTTATTTGATATTCAATACTTAAATTTCAGATTTAAGCATTTTTCTTAGACAGTTGGTTTTCTGACTTCCAATTCAGATTTCAGATTCAAGCTTGGAACTCAGATTTAATAAACAATACCATCTCTGTTGAGGACATATATACGGTATATCTGGCAATTTACATTACTGAATTGGAGTTGATGTGGTCTGTGTAATTTCTTAGTGGCCGAATGCAATTTGGAATTCAATCGTTGTATAGAATGCATTACCCTAATTATGGTTCACAGATTAGTATTATAGTAATTAAGAAATAAATTTACAAATTGAACCCTTTATGGTGAAATCCTGGCTATCCATCCATCTTGAATGCAATCTATTGGTTTCATTCTCCTAGAATGCCTATATCTTTCTGCATGTCTGGCCTGCCTAATCAACGGATACATTAAGAACATTCAAGTGAGAAATATTTTATCAAATTTTCAGGCCGGGATGGATGGAATTGGATTGCACTAGCTTGGGCCAGCTCGGCAACCTAACCCTGACCCACCTGAAAAGTTGGGGTGTGTGTCAACCCTATTTCCTGTATATGGGTTGAGTTCCGGCAGAGTAACACCCACAGTGGGTGTTAACCCTTACCATGCGAGGCCCACCTTGATTTTTTTTTCTTTTTTCTTTTTATATAAATCCACGCCGTCCATCCATTTTTTCAGCTTATTATAGACTGTAATCCCCAAAACTTAAGCAGATCCAAATCTCCGGTGGACCAGGCCACTGGAAAAAGTGGTGAATAGCCATTAAAAACATTTGTAGGACACAAAAGTTTTGGATCAAGTTGATCTTTGTATTTTCTCTTCATCCAGGTCTGTTTGACCTTATCAATGGGTGAGATAGTAAATAAACATTACGGATCTGCTTATGGTGAGCCCCGGGAAGTTTTTAATGGTGGGCATTCAATCACCACTATTTCCTCTGGTGTGGTCTACCCGTAATTTGGATCTGCTTTTGTTTTTTTGAACCATGTACTAAAATAGGCTGGAAAAACAGATGGACGGCATGGATGTACAACACATCACCTAGGTGGGCCCCACTGTTGTTACCAGGGTACCTAATCCTCTCCCCCTTCCTAAATGCTAGCTGTGTGTGTATTCTATCTAATATAATATAAGTTTTAAAAAAAACTCTAAACTTGATTAGGGTGGTTTAATTTGAAATATAACAATTTGATTTTATATTAATTAAGAGTTTTGAATGTGTTGATATTTTTATATTTTTATACAAAATAACAATATTGTGTTTTAATATAGTTTAATTAAATGTGTAGGTAGGTTAGGTTCGGGTTGACCCATCTTCACTCTGACAAATACCCAACCCATTTCTACAACCTTTTTTTCATCTAAAGAGTAAAATGGGTTTGAATTTTTTTTAATCTTTTAAACAGGGAAAATGGTGGAGGTGATCACTCCTGGGAAGAATATTAGCTATAGAGCTTTGCTAAGCCACACGAATACACACAACACGTGCGGAATGGCACCACTACATTGATGCCCAAGCCCAAGAATCAAGTTGATCCACTATTTACAAAACAAATGTAGAGCCCAGAAGGAAAGAAACAACTGCATGTTTTTAACAACAAATTCCTTTTTAAAGAAGATTTTAACCTCAGATTCATTTTGGAAGAAATTTGAAATTCTGGGACATGCAGTTGCGCTTCATGCCCCAAGGCCTATTTCTGCTGCTTGGGACCTCCCAACCGCTTACTTCCCGGTCCATTTTCCTTCTCTCCTTAAGAGTGGAAAGGGCATTGCTTTCTAGGAATGATTGAATCCTTGCCTGCGCTGAAATAATCCCAATTTTGGTGGATTTCCTTTGTTTCTCTTCTTCCACATGAACTATTTGGGTGCGACCTGTGTTCAGCAGCTCATCATCTGAGGCACTTCAGTGGGCGAGTCCATATCATCTCCAAACAGCGCCCCTCCCTTATAGCTAAGATGCCCAGCATCCCCTCCAGTCGTATCCCTCACATCGTTTCTCATGTGGAGCTTGCCGATTTCTTATAGCTAGGATGGCTGGCATTCCCTCCAGCCGTATCCTTCGCATTGTTTCTCATGCGGAGCTCTTAGTATGAAGCCTGTCTTGTTTTGGCCCTGTAGAAGAGATTCTCTTCTCTCATTAGCCTGGGGTGAGCTCCTCTAGTTTTATGCCCAGGATGCGGGCTTTCTTCGTCCAGGGTGTGGGTTTCTTTTCCCTTCTCTCTGTTCTTTCCTGACCCAGAGTGTGGGCTTCGCTTGCCTCTCAGTCTTTTTTCTTTTTTTTTGGACTACTGGACCTTTGATATTAATGAAGTTTACTTATCTTCCCGTATACCTGTTTCCATTATTTGGGGCGCACATGCTGATTGGACCAGATTAATTTTGGGAAAACATGTAAAAGGTCAGACCAACCTGATGGATGGATTAGATCTCTCATGCATGTACCATGTAGGCACGTGTGGTGAGTACACCAGATTTATTGGGTGAGTGCGCACCCAGCAAAGTTCTTAATTATGTACATTTTTCATAGAAGAATGATGTGGTGCAGCAAAGGGCAACACCTTATGTGTGTGTGTGTGTGTGTGTGGGGGGGGGGGCAACCACCTACTTGGCAATCATATGATTCTTATCCATGGTGGGCCCCACTAGGGGTCACTGTCAGATCATAGTCAACAAGAAATGGAAAAAAAAAAGCATATCACTAATCAGCAAAGCATGATAACTCTCATCCTATCAAGCTACAAATGCAAATGGGAAACTGGAAGCATAACAAATTCTACAGAAATTGTGGGAGGGCACAAATAAAATGTCAGTTTATAACTATTTTATACCAAAATCTGTTACAATGGCATACGTTCTTTATACCGCAAGGTGGTTCTCAGTGATGTAAAACAATGGCATTTGTTACCTGTATTAGAAAAAAGCTTGGAGATGGACCACTACTCTTTCTTGCTAGACTTCGTATCACCACCGCTCGTCTCTCCCTCTTGCAACAGAGAACTACAACTGCTACTACTACTACTAGAATCAGCTGCCGCCTTTGACTCATCGAACTCCAACAGCTACATCAGATCACAAACTGATCAGAGAGGCTCTTCACCATCAATTACCACATACAATGATAACACATGAAAAGAATGGTTTCTAGCTTGAAATTTTGCTCTACCTAATAGAGTAATATGCACTGTAAATAACCCAGAAACAAAATATTCCACCATATACAACATTGATGAATTCTGCTTCTTTCATTTTATATAACTGCATACTGATATCTACATTCTATACCCACCATCATTGATTGGACCAATCACCTACAACCTACTGTAGGTTGACGTGTCCTACACATAATTTAAAAACTTGAAAACTCAGCTGGACTCGTTATCCTGCCAGATCGGGTTGACTTGAAAACTCGATCCAACTCGTCTCAATATTAAATAATTAAACTAGGAATTTAATTAGTAAATTTGCAGTTTTGAGCTTAAAATCAGCGTGTGGTCAGCTGGTAAATGCCATGGGCTGGCTTGGTTGTGGTTGTGATTTCAAATCACTCCATCTTTTCCTTTTCCTTTTTAATCAAAAGTCTCTTCACTCAATCAGAGTGACTCAGTTTTAGTCATCCCAAGTTGTGTCGACTAGACCAGGTAGGTGAACCAACTCGATGAGTCAGGCTGAGTCAGAACCAAATCAGACTCAGCAAGTTTCACACAGAATTGGCTCAATTTCTGGTCGTGTCAAGTTGACTTGGCCAAGTATAAGGTTGAGCCACTATGTTCCTACAACCCATTTTACAAACATTCTTCTCACAAGACAAATTCTTAAGGCATAACACATGGGTTGGCAGTTGTAGGTGATTAGTTCTTGATTGGTAAGTACCCGTTCCAATTCTAAGTTTTCGGATTATGATGGTAAATCTGAATCTTGAAAGAATGGATTTATCGACCAACAAGGGTGGGTGTAACTAGTCAGTCCTGATGAAATTTTATTTTGTTGAAAAGAGAAAGCTATACTTTGCTCATCAAAATGCATGAGGTCAATGCTATTAAGAAAATACAGAAAAGAAACATCAAACTTGTTGCGTAGGGGGTGATTTCAATGTGATCAGATTTACGCATGAAAATGCATGAGGTCAATGCTATTAACGTAGATGGAGAAGGATTCTCAGATCTTGTCAGAGCTGGGCACGGGACGACTCGACTCGGCAAACTCGACTCGTCTGACTCGTTCAGATCCAAACCAAGTGGCTGAGTCGATCCAAATCGAGTTGACTTTGTCCAATCCGAACTCAAACCGAGTCGAGTTCGAGTCACCCAGTAACTCGACTCGAAATCCAACTCGGTACTGACTCAACTCGATCCGAAACTCAACTCGTACATATATATATTTTTTAAAAAAATTAAAAATTTAAATTATATAAAAAAAAAAAAAAAAAAAAAAAAAAAAAAAAAAAAACTCGGATATGAAGTTTCGGATCTGAGATGCGGTGTAGCTGATGGAGAGGCTGCAATTCTGGCAAATGAATCTAGGTTTTGAGTGGTGATTTCAGCCCGTGAATACCTGCTGCACCTGACCTGACTCGGTACTTGTGATCGGGCCGGACTCGTTCTGGATTAGTACAGGCTAGACCCGGACTCGGATTGGGTCAAGCATGCTAGACTCGGTACCGAGTCGGGTTGAGTTCGGGTTAGGCCTATTTCAAAATCAGATTGAGTCAGGTCAGCCCTAACTCGGTCCGACTCGACTCGATACCCAACTCTAGATCTTGTGGAACAGTGGTGGAAATTCTTTGAGGTGGATGGTTTCCGGGAAACAAGTTGTATCAAAAGTTGTGATCAGTGTTGTAAAAATCGTTATCGTATTACAAATCGTAGTAGGGGTTGAATCGTATCGGATCACAAATCATATCGTAAACTGTAAGATTTTTTACAATTTTCTTTTAAAAAAATAAAAAATATATATGAAAAATATAAATAAATCAGATTTTTTTTTAACTCTTCTTCCTTTTGCCATCAATACGCACCAAGTAATACCATGTCATGATAGTGTTAAAGGATTCATATTCCTCTATTTTTTGTCTTCCATGAAATTTCCCTTAAAAGAACATACAAGGGTTAAATAATAATTCATGTTCTTGTTACCTTTCTTGAATGTAGAATCATGGTGGAAAAGCAGCCTTTGATATTGTAGACCAACAAAAAAAGATATTTTGATTTCTAAACATCATTCGATAATACATATAAGTCAGCACGACCATAACCATCCATAAAAACATTACAGGTATATTGATACATCAATTTGGTTTTTTGACCAGCTAAGGAGTAAGAAATCACAACAACAACAACAACAACCAAAAAAAAAAAAACACTACATGATTTAACGTTGAAGAGAATATATATCATTTAATCTCTTATAAAGAACATAAAAATAATTTACCTTTTCTAAACAATTCTTAAAACCCCCACATATAAGTCAGCACGACCATAACCATCCATAAAAACATTAAAGGTATACTGATACATCAATTTGGTTTTTCGACCAACTAAGGAGTAAGAAATCACAACAACAAAAAAATAATAATAATAAAATAATAATAATAATAAATAAATAAATAAACTACATGATTTAACGTTGAAGAGAATATATATCATTTAATCTCTTATAAAGAACATAAAAATAATTTACCTTTTCTAAACAATTATTAAAACCCCCACCAATTTAAAAGCATAAAATGAAAGCCAAGTGAAGCTCAAAATAGAAGAGAACAAGTATAATTTGAATCATAAATCGGGATTTGTATTGTAAATCATAGGATTCAAATCATAGAATCATAGGATTCATATAAAAAGGGATTCAAGGTTTAGGATTCAAATTTTGCTTAAGATTCGACTAAAATCGTATATCGTAAATCATAGAATTTTGACAACATTGGCTGTGATTACCAGTGGGGAAGTCGAACGTGTCGAAAGGGGAAGTTTTTGCACAGAAAAATGCGGAAGCAGATGGTATTTTGAGCAAAATTCACACCATTAATTTGAAATAAGGAGAGTAGACGATGGAAGAAGAGAGACTGTTGCATAGAAAGTTGTCTTCTACTACTCGAGCCATCTTAAGATGGAGGAAATAAAACGGAGGCAATGCTCAAGGGCTATTTGGTTAGAAGAAGGCAACATGAATACCCATGCAAGATCAACAAATAATAGAATATGTAGTTTGGTGGTGGATGGGAATAAGGTAGAAGAGAAGGATCATATATGCACAGCTATAATGCAATTTTACTCTAAACTGTTAACAGGGGAGAGATGGAAATGCCCAGATTGGACAACCTGCTGTTCAAGCAAATATCAGATGGAGAAGAAAAGAATCTTGAAAAAGCGATAACTGAGGAAGAAAATCAACACAGCAGTTGACTCCATGGGGAGGAATAGGGCGCCAGGTAAAAATGGGTACTTAATGGCTTTTTACCAGGTCTTTGGAATGTTGTGAAGGGCGACATGGTGGACTTTGTCAAAGAGTTCGAGAGAGGTAAGCCATCCAAGGAAATAAGGGCCTCCTTTATTGCCTTTGTTCCGAAGGAGCAGATAAAAGATTTCAGGTTGCATAGTCTTATAGGAGGCACCTATAAGCTACTTGCAAAGATCCTCACGTCAAGGTTTAAGGCAGTTATGGTGAATGTTATATCAGAAAATCACGGGGCTTTTGTGGCAGGTAGGCAGATTTTAGATGGTGCGCTCATGGCTTATGAATGTGTCAATTCAAGGTACAAGGTAGTAAAGGCATAGTATGCAAATTGAATATTGAAAAGGCATACGATCATGGAGTTGGGAGTTTCTTGACTATATGTTGGAAAAGGCGGGTTGTGGTTCGAAGTCGAGAAATTGGATTCGAGAGTGCATTCACTTGGCAGCGTTGTCAATTTTGGTTAGTGGATCACCGCAAGAATTTTTCAAGGCTACAAGGGGGCTTAACGCAGGGGGGTCCGCCATCTCCATTTCTATTTGTGGTGGCACAAAGGATCTAAGTAGGACTTTGGACAAAAGGCAGGAAGCAGGTCTAATTAGCATATTCAAGGTGGATAGAGATGGGGTTTGGATTTCTCATCTTCAATATGCAGATGATACCATCTTGTTTTGTGATGTGGAATCATGAATGGTGGATAAGCTTAGGAAGATGCTAAGATGTTACGAAGCAGTTCCAGGTCTGAAAGTTAATATGAATAAGTGTAAGATGCTAGGAGTGAGATTATCAAAGCTTGGCGGATATATTTGGATGTGAAGCTGGAACATTTCCTTTTACATACCTTGGTCTCCCATTATGTGTGGGGAAGCCGGTAAAGCATTAATGGAGTAAGGTAATCGAAAGGTTCGAGGGGAAATTATCTTCTATGGGAGAGCCGTCGTCTATTGTTGGGAGGTCGTATAACGCTCACTAAGCTGGCCCTTTCAAATATGCTGCTATATTTTATGTCATTATTCAAGTGCCTTAAATCAGTTAGTAGGACTGGAAAAGTTAAGAAGAGTGGCAGAGACTAGGCAAAAGTTTCATCTTCGAAATTGGGAAGAGGGGTGGAAACCTATTGCTAAAGGGGGATGCGGGTAGGTATAAGGGTTTTGGCAATGAAGAAGGGAGAATGTGGAGAGAGGCGGTTTGGTTGCAGCCAAGTACAGGATATTGTGTTTGTGTCTGGGGGGGGGGGGGGGGGGGGGGGGGGGGGGAGCTTCAGGAATATGGAAAGCTATTATCTCATTGGCATCTATGTTTAAGGGCAGGGTAGCTTTTTCACTTGGGGTCGGGAACTGGATCCAAATATGGGAAGATATTTGGTGCGGGGAAAGGCCGTTACATGTTGAATTCCCGAGGTTTACATGATTGACACCAGATAGGAATGTGACAATGGCAAGTTGTTATTTCAGGAGTGGATAGACTGGAATATGGTGTCCTCCTTGCCATAAGGATTTATTGGAGGGGGAAATGGAAGACTTCACCAGGTTGTTGGACAAGCTTAAGAATTATTACCCAAGCTCACCAGAAAAGGACATGATGGTTTGGAAGGTCCATAATTAAGGATGTTTCTTGGTACGATCATTCTATATGTTATTATGAAAGCCATTGCTTGTGACAGGATCGGACTATGATCACTTATTTTGGCACAATAGGGGCCCTCCCAAGGTGGCAGTTTTTATGTGGTTGGTGGGAAGGAAGAGGATTCTTATGATAGATAATCTTCAAAAGAGATCTATGATAATTCCCAACATGTGTGCTATGTGCAAGAGTAATGTTGAGACGTTAGACCATCTGTTCATTCATTGCCCTCTTGTGAGGAAGGTGTGGGATAAATTCTTAGTTATTCTCAACATACATTAGGGGGGGGGGGGACAGAATAGACGATGTTTCCAAAATAGGGAAGGTTCAATGGAGAAAATTGTGTGGAAGATAAAGGAGGAATTGGTGGAATGGGTGTCAGGCTTTTAGAGAGTTGAAGTCTGCAAGCTTGAGTCCATGTTGCTGATTTAATATCAGTGATGTATTTTTATGCCTTCAATATTGCCTTGGTAGTTAATGAATAAAGGAACTGCTATCTCAAAAGGGGGAGAAGGCATCTTTTTCAACTTCATTGATAGCTACTCTCCCTTGGCAACTTCTTTCTCATCCATGGGGTCGATTGAACAAAAGGAGTATTTCCTCAAATGAAAAAAATAAACACTCCAGACAAGAACACCCAGGCCAGCTATAAATGAAAACAGAATGAACACATTCCAAATGATGGAACCGCCATTAATTCATAATAACCCACCGCCTTAATCTCTTTATTCATCGTAAGGAGAATAAGAGAAAGAGCTTGCCAAATTAGTGGCCCCAACCAAACATCGTTACCCTATCTCCATGTCGAACAACAACTTGAATCCCTTCCTCGAACAAACACCCGACTATACCAAGAATTTACTGCTCCGCCTGGTTGAACTTCCTACCAATCATGCTATTCAATCCTGCATTGCTAGGACTGTCAATGTATACCCAGATCCACGGGTGCCCAGTGGACCCGATCCAATTTAATGTAACCAACCCTAATTAATTGGGAAAAGGCTTTGATGATGATTATGATGATGATCGATTGTTTGGACCTATCGACAAATCGGGTTAGGTTTGGGTCTCACTTTCTAGACTAGGATAAAATCGGATCTATCCAGGCTCAGGTCAGGTCCATCAACTTGGATCCAGTTCAAATCAATTCAAGTTTAGTCAAGTCGGGTTCATGTGTGGTTCAGTTTGTTTTAATACTATATTTAATTATCTTGATTATTATAGCAACAAAATGAGGTTTCCTAAGCCACATGCATGCAAGAGAGCCCATTTCCATACCATGCATGAGTCATAGTGGCACATGTGTGATCTAATCCATCAGTCAAGTGGACCCAACCATGTAATTCATGGTATTAAAAAAAGGTAATATTACAATTGTATCAACCATTACAGAAAGAAAATGGTCACCCCATTACACGATACAAGTGTGAATCAGTCCATTATAAAAATAAAAAAAAATTTAAAAGGGCCGTATTGGCTTATATCAACAAATACAACCGCTATAGGCTAATACAATAAATTTTCATTTCAGTTTTAATTTTCTCATTTTTCCACTTTTTCCTTCATTTAACTATGAAGGAAGCTTAGAAACTAATTGTACACTAGATCTAAGATTGAGGATAAAAACACAAATTTTGAGTGGGATTCGATGAACCGAAACGAAGGGGACCATTTTGGGAAATATTAGAAGGGGCAAGCCATCACTTTATTTGTTGTGTTTATATATAACGGGCCCTAATCCACCCAGTGTTCGAAATATCGGTATTGCGCAATGTATCGCACCCTTGGGATACAAATACAGATCGGTTATCGCATGGGATATATTGTTTGTATCACATAATTTATCGCACTTTTTGGGGAAACATGGGGAAACATTGGGAAAATGATTGAATTTTTCAACGAAACTTCAGGTATTGTTACAAAAGATCTTAATTCACACTTTTAAATCATAACATATAAATAAAAAATAAAAAAGGCGCACACAATAGGTTTCCTTTGTATAGGGTCCTAAGTTATGCGTTGTCTGATTGAACTAAGGCAACTATATTCAAATATAATGTATAACATTGATAAATGTATTAAGACATGTATATCCACACCGTCCATCTGTTTTGCCACCTTAATTTACGGCACCATCCCAAAAATGAAGTAGATCCAATTATCTAGTGGACCATGCAATAGGAAACAATAGGAAATAGTATAGATTGAAGGCCCTACCATTAAAACCTTCTTAGGGCTCACCTTAATGTTTTTGTAGTGTTATTTACCATCCAATCTATTGATAAGTTCACATAAGCCTGGATGAAAGGAAAAAAAAAAAAAAAAAAACAAACAAACAAACAAACAAACAAATATATGATATTGATCCAGAACTTTTGTGGCCCATTAATAGTCAATCACCACTTTTTCCTTTGGTATGGTCGACTTGATAATTGGATATGCTTCATTTTTTGGATAATACACTAAAATGATTTAGAAAAATGGATGAACGGCGTATATACAGAATACATACATTAAAGTGGGCCCACATTAAGGGTTGTACTGTCCCGAGTGAGTCCGGGTCTCACCTAAACATCTTTACCTTTTTTTATAGGTATTGGCTATATAAAAAATAAAAATAAAATAAAATAAAAAAGAGGCGGATTGTGTAGGCCCACAGAGTGGATATAGCACATATATTATTGTGGAGCCCACAGAGTTCTTAATAAAATAAGGTTGAGATGTGTTGGTAATTCCATTGGTTTCAAACATAGGAGGTACCTAAGGTGGGGCCACCTTGACATAATATGATGTATTTACACCGTTAATACATTTTGACAAATCATTTAACGGTATGGGCCAAAAAATGAAGCAAATCCAAATCTTAGGTGGACCACACCACACGAAAAAGTGATCATTGAATGGCCACCATTAAAAATAAAAAATAAAAATTGGGGGCTACATAAGTTTTGGATCGAGCTAATATTTATGTTTTCCCTTCATCCAGGTCTATTAGACCTTATGAACAGATTGGATGGCAAATAAACATCATGACGGCCCCCAGGAAAGCTTCAACGGTGGATATCATTCCCACCACGGCTTCCTGTGATGTGGTCCACTTGAGCCTCATATATGGCTACATTTTGGGCTCATGCCCTAAAATGACCTATCAAAATAAATGGACGGTATGGATAAAACAAATTTACCATGGTGGGCCCTACTGAGCCCCTGTCAAGACCAAAATCTGAACGGTCCAAAATCAAAGCTATGTGACGTAAATAGAGGTGGCGTGTGGCATACAGATGTGGATTGCGTACCGAGTAGCTCAGTCTTAGTACGTTCACTCAATACTAAGCGTATTGAGTAAACTTTGTGGGACCCACCTTGATTTATGTATTTTATCCACTCCCTCCATCCATTTTAATTTATAATTTTAGTTCTTTATCCCATAAATGAAGCACATCAAAAGTTTAAGTGGACCACACCACATGAAACAGTATTAATTGAACGTCTACCATTGAAAAAATTCTTGGGGTGCAAGGAAGTTTTGGATCAAGCTGATACTTGTTTTTTCCCTTCATCCATGTATTTTTTATCTTATGAACAGGTTGGATGACAAATAAACATCATTGTGGGCCATAGTAAGGTTTCAACGGTGGAAATCATTATTCCCACTCTTTCCTGTGGTATGGTACACTTGAGCTTTGGATATGCTTCAATTTTGGGCTCCAACTCCTAAAACGAGCTGGAAAAATGGATGGACAGCATGGATAACACACATACATCCACAGATGGCCCAATAGAGATTACTCGGTACCATTGATGGTACAGTATACGCTACACCAGCCAATTGGCTTCCATAAAAAAGTCACGTGGAAAGCCTTTGCACAAATTTCATGCGTTGATGTGGTAGGTGGGTCCACATTGATGTTTTTGAGTAATCCACCCCATCCATCCGTTTTCCGATATCATTTTAGGACATGCTTCAAAAAATGAGGTGAACCCAAAAATCAAGTGGGCCATATGAAAGAGAACTAGGGAAAGAGTATTCTACCATTGAAACCTTCGTGGGATCCACCATGATGTTTGCATGGCATCCAACCCATTTATAAGGTCATTCCCACGGGGATAAGTGAAAACACAACCATTACGACTAATACAAAACTTTTGTGGCCTTCAAAATGTTTCAACGCTAGTGACTGAATCCCCATTGTTTCCTCTGTTGCGGCCCACTTGAGTTTTGGATCACCTCATTTCCAGTCGCATGTCCTAAAATGATCTCGAAAAATGGATGGACAGAGTGGATTTCTTACAAACATCAAGTTGAACCCCATCTATCATCCCAGCAGCGCCGGACGTTATATAATGCGTCTGCGTCCATCGATATTGCGAAGGTTCGAAGCCCATTTTATTTTTCGGAAGCAGCAGCAGCAGCCGAGCAGGGAGAGGGTTTCGGGATTCCGAAACCCTAAATCCCCACAAATCCCGCAAATCAGAGAAAATCGACATTCGAATGCCCATCAAAAAGCTTGGGATTTTATTTTCACTCACCTACAAACGGAGGTAGGTGGCTCCAGTAGCGAAAAAATTGCAAGTTATAATATCGCATGATTTTTAGTGATATCGTGCGATACGTAGTAATATCGGCCGATATTTAGCGATATATTGATCGATACCAGCAATTTCTTGATTTTTTTTTCCCTAAATATCTTTCGGATGGTTTCATATCACTGAAGAGCGATACCGATAATATCGGCCAATAGTATCAATATTGCGAACACTGAATCCACCAAATTATGCTTGATTTGTACAAGATTAAAGCCAACTGGTCAACTTTCAGCAAGTCAAGTTGACATTCCTCGATAGACAACATTCTTACCAACGAATAAGCTTGTTACACCATCGCGGACATGCGCACAACAATACATATTTGGGATACTCAATTTTTTTATATAGAATTTCACCAATAATTTTTAAGATTTTTGTTGATGGGTACTCAAACACGATCAGATCCAGGTCCAAGTCTTCAAGAATGAGAAACAGACTCGACAAGACCTAGTTAG
Source organism: Magnolia officinalis (assembly GCA_021015155.1). Lineage (NCBI taxonomy): Eukaryota > Viridiplantae > Streptophyta > Magnoliopsida > Magnoliales > Magnoliaceae > Magnolia > Magnolia officinalis. Next base: position 13,659 of record JAJHSJ010001473.1, read on the forward strand.
CCCTTCCAGAAAACGACATCCTCACACAGCGCTTCAGTTCTTCCCTAAATCTCCACTGCCATTTACCAAGAAGAGCCCAATTTTTTCCCTATCCTGTCCAACCCAAGACCACCTTTCCCTTTCAACATTTGAATGCCCAACAAACTGTACATTTTCTCAATTTCCTTAGAAAGAAAGTACATAGGAATATTTGAGAGAGTGGGACTCATACCCCCCCCCCCCCCCCCCCCCCCCGGGGTTTGCTAGCCTGTATCAATTCTCTCGACTATCAGATCTCAAAATGAAGCAACATTCTCATTCCCACCAAGGCGAGCCAAGCTAACTCATTGGAAGCTTCTCTGCCCTACACCCCAAGACCTCCAAAAAGCAAACCATCACAACTCCATCAATGCCCACCCCCAACGACACTCTTCCTCAAGTTAACCTAAGATAAGGAATGCCAAAATTAAAAGCACAGAACTTTGATCGTTATAAAGCAATTGCAAGTTTTTACAGGTAAGTGTAAATTCGCCTGTTCCACACAGATGGGAAATCAAATCATTCTCTACAGGTCAAACCTAATCATCAACAAGAATATGATTTCATGTGATTAGGATGGCCAACTAAATCATGAGGGAAATGGTTTTCCTTTGAAGAAGAAGATACATAATCCATCAGAGGCCAAGGGTTCTAGTAGTGTTGGGGACACATTCCCAACACATTTTGGGTCATATTGTTGCCTAAAGATCGACAATGAGAATTGTCCTAATAGGCACTACTTGCTCCCATGGAGGTTGCACGCAGATTCACTCCTGGGTGTATGTTACAACGGGTCTGGCCAGGGCCCAGGTGACTTGTGCATCCAGAATGAATTCAACAACATTGTTCACAATTGCCACTGATGTAAGGAAGATCATATGCATACTAAGTTCATATATGAGATTGGGTTAGAACAAACCGGTTTCACTTCCCTATTCCATACGCAGTGAACAGCAACTGATCCAATAACGGCAGGCACGATATATAGAAGAGCAGGCTGCAAGTACAAGAAGTAAACAGTAAAAGACAAGTTAGGAAAGATACGGAAAAAGGAAAAGTCAACACATTCCAAGAGAGGAATAATAAGTAAATACCTGTGCAGCTTGAAACCAATTCATCACAACAATGGTGAGGATCAAACCCAGTGTGTATCCAAAAAATGCACTCTTAAAATATCGAGTTTCTTTCCCCCTCGACACATCAAAACGCAGTGCCAATGCAACAAAAATACCTGTCCGAAGAAACAAAACCATGTTAATGATGAGAATCAGATTCGAACTACTACATGCATGAGCATCAAAAACTGTTTTGTAGACAAGGGCTACTATAAAAGCAATAAAGCTAACCAACTAAACAATGATTTCATAATACTCTATACAACTCAATAAAACAGCCCCAGGCCAGCATCATTGTTGTCTCGTTCCAGCTTATTTGCGGTCAGCTTTACAAATCCTGTTTCACCAATCATCACAATCCAAAAAGGAATTCCCATGGTTGCATGGCAGAAGCTTCCCCATCCAGCCAGCAACCTGACATTAATCACCCTTTCAAGTTCCCACTGCTGATTACATAGCTGCTGTGTGTGGTTGTAGTGGGTAGTTGCTGGTCATTATGTATAAAAGATGCGCAAGGTTAAAGAAAACTTCATGGAAATAAGGGTCATCTAGGCCATCTGGGTTAACAAGAAGACACAGTATGGGAACAGAATTCCCTTCTCATCTGGTCGTTCTTACCATGCAAATCTGCAGTCTTATGAGCGGCTTCATGTATATGAAATTATGACTGAAAGAGGAGGCACTGTACTCTCTAATATGGGTTGTTCCTTTTACCCCGAGCAATGCTGAAACAATTCATGCAGGAGAGATTGGAAAAAGGTGATTCGCCTCACAAATGCCAACAACAGCTGTGTTCAGGAATGACCACTCTAGATGGGAGCCACCACAAACATGCACTTTCCCAAAAAAGAAAGGTCCACTCAATCAGACAGCCCACATGTGTACATTGAATATCGATCATCAGTGATCTCATCCTAATCATCCATCTCCCCATATACATGAAACCACTTGATGAGTGATCCAGCCTGATTTTTTGGGCCAGGGCATGTTCAGTGGCACCATATGATGACTGGACCAAACCTCAAACACACGCACCATATTGGCAAGGGTAGTGTATCACCTTAGCAATTTCTCTTACTTCTCCATTTCTTATGTGTCTTTACATTTTACATTCATACAGGTTGCTGCTATCAATAAAAAAGATGTTACAAGAAAAAAGAAAGCAAATCCTGCACAATAAAGCGTATAAGCAGTATGTCCTACAAGCCGAGAACAATTCCACATAAATAAAATGCGGAGTGTCACAAGATAACAATCTACAGTTGAATTTCTACCAAGGAAATCTACAAAGACCCTAAAAGGGCAAATGAAGGCCAAAGGGACGTGGGTGGATGTTGTAAGAAAAGATTTGATGTATCTTTCTAACAAAAAAAAAAACTTGATGACTGATGGTCTAACTGATATTATGGCCATTGACTTAGTGGAATGGAGGAACAGGAGTTGTGTAGCCAAGCCCAATTAGTTGGTACAAGGTTTGATGATGACGGCAACAACAATGGTGATGATGATGGCTATATGAATATGGAACCAAATCTGCAAGTACTTTCAAAGAATCTACCTTCTAGAAAGAGTCAAGAAGAAAACAAGAGGAAACAAAAGTATGAATGAAGGATCCAAAATATCCAACCATATAAACTCATATCAATTACTCAATTCAAATGTAATTACAGCTTTTGTAACATCCCCAAGAAAATGATTGTAGGTTGGTTTGGTCCAGCTAATTAAAACCCTGACCTGGGATTACAATGTCCCCAAGCCCAAGCATGGAAAATGGTCTTGCAGTGTCCGATGTTGGAAACAGAAGCTGCAATAAACGGGAAAAAGTTACAGAGGCTGCATGATAGAGAAAAATGCATTTGACTTCAACTTGAAATCACAGACTGTTCAGAAATAGGTAAAACAAACTGTTCATCTTACTAACTTACTGTATTTACTAGAAGCAAGAGCTAACCTTTATAGGGGCATCAAATGATTTTGCAACACTAACCATCACTGGGGTAAAGAAGACCCAGAAGATATCATACACAAACAATCCAGCCTGCCAAAAGGATATCAAGTGTGAAACCAAACATATAATGAAGACCATGAGGATCTTTAAACGGCAACAATGTTTCTTTGAATAATCTGACTCGCTGAAGAAAGACACTATTGCACAACATCTTCAGAAAGTGCTAAAAAAATTTAATGAAGATATATTACAGTAGTGCCTGGATATTTTAGAAGCAATACAACAGTAAAGCTAGAACACCCTCTAGAGTGCATAACAAGTAAAACAAAACCCCAAAGAGGGCTACATGTCCCACAATAGAAATAAAAGCAATAAATGATCTCTAAAGTTGAACAAAAAGTCATGAAAGTTACAATTTCCAATCAAGAAATCATTATGTTAATAAACTAACTTGGTAGAAAACCAACAGTCTGCCAACAGGAATAGATGTAAGAAATGAATTATCTTCTCCCTAAAGAAGCTGCGCTCATGAAAAATATACATACTGAGATCATGAAGATGATTGCACAATGGTCTAACTGATAAGATTTACTATTGACATCATCAAGGTGACTGCAAAAAAACATCACCAGTGTAGGCTAAACTTGTCCCGTCTAGTGTTGGAGGGGTTTGAGGCAATTCATGGCCTACTAGAGCTAAGTACCTCGAACATAAACTATGGTACGAGAATCAAAGTCTAAATGGGAAAAGGAGTTACGCAGATTGTGAAGTCCTTCAACTGGAGTTGACCATGGAGATGGGGTTAAAATCATTCAGGCATTGATCGTAGCGATAGTTTACTGTCACTTTCAAAATGGTGGTGACTCGTACACAGTACACGTGTCATGTATCACAATCTCAATAGTCCAAATTATGGGTCCCATTGCGGATGCAGCAGAGCCAATAACCACCCTGATTGGATGATCTTAACAATCTGTCTGCATCCATTGAATTTGGACCACTGATCATTGTATTTTTAGGCATGGAATTGACAACTGCAAATTGGATTTCTGGGATCTCTTTGTCAGGGTGATTTTCAGTATGTGTTCCACTTCCATCCACAATGGGACCTACCATTTGGTTGGTCCAGATGAGATATTATACAGTGCTCATGCCAGGAGTTTGTCCAGTATGTTGGGGTTTCCCGTTTGTATAACTGAGGCCCATGGTTCAGTAATCCAAATTGCAGATATGATGGACTTCATTGTGGATGGTGCATGCACTGGAAGATGCTAGCTATAGAATATCTAACCTTTTGGGGTGAATGTCAACCTTTGTTACATTTTCTTTATTAACCCATTTTTTAGGGGGGCTTTGTTAAGTGTATATTTGTTGGGCCACCGGCCACCTACTAAAAGGCTAGGATTTTTCGTCTGGGAGATTTTTTCGTGAGCAGACCATCCACACTGGAACACATTGTATCAATGGACCCAACCTGTACAAACTGAGAGCCTGAATAGTACTATGCAACATTTGGCCAAACCATCATCATATAAGTCCTGATAATTGCATGCCACTAGTATGAAAATGGTGATGAAACTATCACTATCGCACAGCCCGTCATTCAATCATATCAAACGGATTCCCCAAGCACAATTTCATTGAAATATAACCAAGTCTAGTTGTAGAATTTTGAAGTGTTTCCAGTATAATAAAATAAGATTAAATAAGATAACCTTAATCAAAATAGAGGAGGCTGGTTCGATTGAAAGAAAAGAAATGTACCACCAGGGAATGATCCCCATAGAATACGGTTCTATCAAAATTTAAAGGAAAGAAATCAAATGTCAAGAGTCCATACTACATTAGCGGAACAAACATTTCTCCATTTCTGAACAAATAAGCAAGAGTTCATCAAACTACATGGGAAATTTCAACAGAATGGATACGAGGAGGGTGAAAGACTACACATTGGAATGATGAATCCATACAAGCTGACACCAAACTTAAGGATAATATATGATTCCCGGTCAAAGACGTAATCACTCAGGTACTATATTAGAGAGAGAGAGGGAGATGGGTGCAAACTGCAAATTTTCTTCAAAAGCATAACACAAACTAGAGGTGGGCACGGAACGACTCGATCCGGCTAACTCGACTCGTCCGATTCGTTCGGATCCAACTCGACCTGAACCAAATGGGTGAGTCCGTCCGAACGAAGTAGGCTTCGCCCAATCTGAACTCAAACCGAGTCGAGTTAAGAGTTACCCAGTAACTCGACCCGACTCGACCCGAAACTCGATCCTGTTATACTTGACTCGATCCGAAACCCGACTTGACTCGGGTTTCGGTATATATATTTAAAAAATAAAAAATAAAATAATTTCTATCATCTCTAACCCTACCCCGACCCGATCCCAAACTCTCTCTCTCTCGCTCCCTCATCCTCCTCATCTTCCAAGCCCGGCAACCATCCACCATCATCACCCTCCTCCTCCTCTCTCTCCTCTCCACTCTCTCAGTCTCTCCCTCCCTCATCTCTCAATCCGACTCGGTGCCAACTCGACCCGACTCGGTACTTCTGACCGGATTAGACTCGGTCCGGATCAGTCCAGGCCAGACCGGACTCGGATCAAGTCGGGCATGCTGGACTCCGTATCGAGTCAGATCAAGTTTGAAACTGGATCGAGTCGAGTCAGCCCTAACTTGGTCCGACTCGACTCAATGCCCAGCTCTAACACAAACCAGTTTTCTCAAATTACTCCGACCACACTTACCTGTGATGATTTCAAGATTTAGGAGGTATTAGGCACTACATAATTTTGTATTATTAAACACACCAATTAACATTCTCCAAGAGAAATATCAAGAGGAACATAATAAAAATGATATAAACCACATAAGAGACTGAGCCGTATGGTTTCCAGTGAGCCACCATGCTGGTAGGCCACAGCCTAAAAACTCACAACAAGGAAACATCTTATCCATCCAGCAAATAGCCAGAAAATGTATACTTTGAGCGCTGAAGCATATTCAATGGGCAAAATTTAAACCCACTTGACAGTTGAGTTCTTTCATTATTGCAATTTGCCATTTTTGGACTATAGCAAAATTGGAAACAGATGCAGGTGTGGGAGCAGGGAAGCATCAGTTTCAAAACATTAGAAAGCATAAACAGCTAGGAAGCAGAATCAGGAGTGTGAGTCCAAAGGACAATTCAAAGAGGGAGAAGCACCTAGTCAGAAGGATGATGTATATGCGGCAGGATGATGTACCATGTCCCAACAGTATATGCGGCAGGATGATGTATTAATCGGGATTGGTCATCTAGTCGGCTGTACTAAGGACAATGCATCAATTTATGACTGAAGACCAATTCTATTAGCAACCTGCATATGCACATGTGAAACTCAACCATTCCACATGTGCAAGATCCAGGAAGTCCATTTCAGTCGTTCAGTGCCCACCTGAAAATCAGGCTATAAGCACGCTAAATGCAGATAGTCTATGATACTTTCCCAACCACACGTTTTGTCATACACACACAGCCCATCTGATGTGAGGACTGGCTGGGCATTGGTGCTAAGTTAACGAACATTCAACATGGAGACACACCTATTGAACAGCCCGGATCTCGCTCTACAACAGCAGGTGTGAATCCATGTGGGTTGAGCAGGTGCATATGAGCTGCTGCAAATAGCATGTCCACATAACCAGAAACAGTGACATGTCATTTCGGGTCTGTAAATGGAATGATATAAATATTGTGGAATAGATAATATGGTAGAGCCTGAAGGAACCAAAATATGGTAGAGCCATCTATCCATAGTACGCGTAGCAGGGTGATCAAGCTATCAGGCCCATCCATCTACTGGGCCCATGGATGCCAAAGTTGGCACATGTGCATCACGCATTGCAAGTGGCACATGTGAGATGGACCAATATAGCAATGTAAAATGACCAAGATGGGAAATGGGAATGCATCGTGCATGGTATTTAGACATACATCAGCAAGTTATTAAAATTTTCCAAAAAAAAAAAACAAGAGGGGGGGAGGGGGGAAATTTCCACTTTTTTTGTGAAAACAAACAACAAAAATGTCATTTCCTTTCCAACCCATTTCCTGGAAATATCATTTCCTGAAAATCATCCCTTCTTCTTTTTTTCTTTTTTCATGAATCCAAACAGGCCCTATATAGATACCTTTCCTCCTAAAAGAAAAACAAGAATTTAAGCTTGCCACTAGTTTTCTGCATGCTGTTCCACTGACAGCCTTCTACAATACAAATTATTCAGTAAAAATGTTTTACTATCTCCCAAATGCAGGTACCAGAATAGATCTGATGTTATGAAAAAATAGAACACGATGCTGTAGGAGTATTTTGGCTTGAGCCAGAAGAAAGGAGGACAATGAATAATTCAACTTAAATTATAAAGGAAACAAAAGTATTTCTCAAAGAGCACAGTTCAGAGCAAGTAAAAAGAGGAACAGAACACATTTTGGAAAGACCAGCCTGATTGGTACTGTATATTCAGAGACTAGAGCAAAACTAATAGAAGCCTAGTTCACAGCTACAAATATATTCTTGGATAAAACATTTAATATAGGATCCAGTTCTTACCAATAGAATGCCACCAGTTTTAAAAGACCCAAGAGAGAGCATTTCTATTCCCTGCAAAATAAATTTTGGAATGAATTTGCCAGACATTTCATAGTGCATTTATCACATAACCAAATTCTGAGACAGACAATAATAAGCAGAGGAAATATGACTGACAGAAATTCTCGATCAGTTGTCATACATTCCATGAAAAGAGAGAAAGTACATGAACCAAATTCTCAGGCGTAGTCAATGAAAAGCAGAGGATATCCAACTGATAGAAATTTTCGTCGGCAGTCATGCATTCCATGAAAATAGAGAAAGTACATGCCTTCCCAAGACATTAGATAACTAAAGATGTATCATCATCATCATCATCATCATCATCATCATCATCATCATTATCATCATTGCATCCTTGTCCAAGACATTAGATAAATTTTCTAATCAATGACAAATTTTATTGAGAAAGAGAAAGCAGAATAAACACTGGGAGAACAAGATCCCAGAACAAAGCAACGACCAAGGGAAACGACTGCCTTGCAACCGAAATTGTGGCTCCAGATCCAGGGAAAGGAAATGCTTGACCAGGACATAAGGACCATCACCCCGGCCCCAAAACATTAAAAAAGGAGTGGCAGTTAGAGACAATATCATCCATGATCATGCCTTCAAACTCTTTCAAGAGAGAGCTCAATCGATAAGATTCCTAGTTCTACACCCCCAACACCTCTTGTGTCAAAAGCATCATCGCCCAGCCCACCAGTTGAAATTCCTTCTAGTTTTGCACACCCCCTTCTTGAAATACATGAGCTGCTGAACCTTTCAAGCACCCATGAGATTCCAAAGAGAATGAAAAAAGGCACAAAATGTACATTGCCATTCTGCCATTGATAAAGAGGTGGTGAACTGACTCCAAGCACGATAGATAACTGGAGGCACGAGATTTGAAAAATAAGATAATGAAAGACCACAGGCTTCCAGACCAATTATCCATGAACCATGAAAAATCAGCAACCTGCAGCTAGCAATAAATTCAGCAAACAGTTTGCTTGCTTATAAATCTTGGATCACTGAATTACACCTCTACTTTGGACCTTGACACAATCAAATCAAATAGGAGAGCTACATGAGATTTTCATCTTGCACAGCTGCGGAGTGATAAAAGAAAGAACTCATCTTCTTTCTTTTTCTATTACCTTCCTCATGCATGTATAAGACCGAAACCATCCACAGACTGCCTACCCAATAGCATAAAGGGAATTCCCATCGATTGCAGAAGAATAATACGGTAATTCTCTGAAAATACTGTACAACCCTTGGTAGTATGAAAAGGGGAAAGGAAAATACGCAAAGGAGAAGGGAAAGATCGAATGGCCAATAATATAAAGCATTCCTATAAAACAAGAAAGGAAACTAAACAGATCGAATAGTGAAATGCAGAAAATCACGGACCTAAGTCTCAGTAACATGGGATGACAAAGGTTAAGCGATAAAAAAAGCTTAAGAATGTAAGGACCTTTTTTTTTTACACACTCACTCACACCCGCACACACCGCATGGGTACTCGAACCCATGACCTCAGTGTGGAAACGCACGCAGTCTACCACTGAGCCATGAGTAGGGACCCGAATGTTAGGACCCTTATTTCTTAACCCCCCTACCCCTTTTAACCAGCATACCCGATCGCTCCTGATTCAATGACATATTCTAGCCTCCCCCTTCCCTTTCCTTAAAATAGATAAGAAAAGAAATGAGATTAGAGATAAGAGAAAAGATAAATAAGATGGAAAGGAAAAGGAGAGCGAGCTTAATCAGTTCTCCCAATTAACATTTTATTTATAATATCATCCTAAACCAAAAAAAGACATGGTGCACAGTGGGGGTACCAAAGACCATATACAATATGTAACACTTCTAACAATTTACAAGCATGCACGCCCTCAGTTCATAAGCTGATGAAGTACCATACAAGATTCTCATGAAGAATTTATTTATTTTTTTATGAAGAAAATTTATCCAGTAATGGGCTAGTTATTCAATAATATGGATCACTAGCCAGTGGAGGTAGGCCCAAAAGGAGTGGGTGGAATTAGTAATAAAAGACCTGGGGACCTATGGTTTACCCAAGGATATGGTCCATGTGACAGAGTGGAATGGAGAAAACAAGATTCGTGTAGCTGAGCCCAATTAGTTGGGATAAGGCTTAGAAGATGATGCTGATGACTCTGAACAGAAGTGTACTCCTACAGAAGTCACAATGTTGTAGATGGTATAAGTGAGAATTTCATCCAAAACACATTCAAACAGCGGGCCAGCACTAGTGGGCTGGGATGGCCCACACCTTTCCCTCCAAGGGTTGAAAGGTCACCAATCAATTCACCATTTCTTTTCCTGGATAAATTCATGAATTAGTAAGTCAGTCTGCTTAGACATTTATTTAGATGGTTTTGGCTAATTTTCTTTTTCTTTTATTTCCCAATAGAGGTGCTTTGGAAATATGTTCAACTTTCCATTTGAACCTATGATGTTTCTTACTTCTATTTGTAGATAGCCTTAGTTGTCCCATGTTGCCTCACCATTACCACCACAATCTTTATTCATTTTTTAAGATTGTTTTTGAGATCTAAGTGGTGGTTTTTTAATTGGTAACAAGCTAGCAGCTGATTCGTGCTGTAGCAGAAGGTAAATATATGTGATACTAAAGCTATAAAACGTTTGATGAGATCCTATTATTTGCTTCAGACCCTTAGGGAACCTCATTTCTTTTGCTAGAATAACCAATATTTACTAATATATAGAATAACCAAGAAACTTGCCAGTTAGGAGTGAGTTGATACGAGTTGAGGGCTCTCAAAGGGCAAGGGGAAGTCCCAAAAGGACATGGATGATTGTAGTAAGAAAAGACTTGATAAGCTCTTGTCTAACTGGAGGTATGGCCCTTGATAGAGTGCAATGGTGGATCATGATTCATGTAGCCAACCCCAAGTAATCGTGATGATGATGATTTTACAATTAAAATTAACCAGACCCAACTAGACTCAGCCCAACTTTAATTGTGTCCATCACATGGACGCAATCTGAACCTGACTAGATCCGATTTTTAATCGGGTCCAAAAGGTGAGACCCGAACCCGACCCTTTTTCTTAACAGCTCCAATAAATGGGAGCCCAGGCAATTAAAATCAGGTCGGTTCCATCAGGTACCCACAGGTCTGGGTACGCATTGGCAGCCCTGCATAGAACCTCATATGGAATAGCTAGGGCCATTTACAGATGATGTTCAGAAATCCTGAATCTCTGGAGGAAAACGTGAGATTTTTAGAGCATTATCATTGAAAAACTGAAGCAACACTGATGATAAATGTTTAGGCATATGGTAAAAATCACAGGTCTAAAGGAAAGCATTAGAATTTCAAAAGAAATGTTGCAGGGTAAAAACTGAAGCAACGCTGATAACAAATGTTTAGGCATATGGTAAAAATCACGGGTCTAGAGGAAAGCATGAGAATTTCAAAAGCAATGTTGCAGGGAAAAAAGTGAAGCGAAACTCATGACACATGTTTAGGCACATAGAATCACTCACTAGTAGCTCTTACTGAAAACCATTTGCCCAATGCAATAGAAAAGATAAAACACACACAAATAATATATAAGCTGCATGAAGAAATTATCAGAAATGCCGCTTTTTGTTGATGGGGTGCAAACAAACCTGAATGCAAAATGCAAGCCCCAATATGTTGTTTGCAAGCCAATGCTTTTTTGAAGCATACCATGCACAGAAAAAAGTTCCGGGAATAGCTGCAACAATCTGAGACTTTGTGAACTCCACCTCCACAGCTGTTAAAGAAATGCAGGAAAACATCATTGGCAAATGAGATGCAGAATATAGGTATACCTACAGCTCAACTAAGTTGGATGACAAGAAATAGAAAATTAAGAGAACACCATTGACACACTGCCCAACTATTGCAGTCAAAAACAAAATCTATCAGCTTCCCTCAGCAATCCTTTTACTGTCACAACTATGTAATTCATTCAAAAATGGATGTGCTAAAAATCTATTACACTGGACAAACAGAACATGTGTGTCACTGTTTTCCCTTCATAAATAAAATGCAAAAGCATGTATTACCTCAGGATATATATCTTGACAGATGAATTAATTAAATGAAACTGCATGTACATCCTTTCTAGGGTGTTTGAGGGTTACAAGTAATGCATAATTCAGATCTTGCTGCAATCAATCATCCCATGTCAGGTGGGTTGTCTACACAATCAAAATTTTAGATGATAGCACATCCCCCATACATGCCTCCACATGTGCCAACATGGCACACGTGTGAGACACAAGCTGTCTGTTAGGTGTATGGTGTGTGCACTAATGGGTGACCTGGCCAAAGAATCGGCTGGTCCACTAATCATGTGGACCACAATGTACAGAACAAAATAACAGTCCAAAGAATAGTTGATGAATAGTCGACATTCAATGTGTATTTATGCCCACCTGATGAACCCACCTAACGGACAGCTTGGATCTCCCAAATTTGTGACATGTTGGCATATGCAGAGGTGTGTACAGGAGATGGGCTATGCTGCCTATGCATGTGGGGGATCAGCAGACGTCTAAACTGAAGTATTGAAATAAAATAAGATATTGGTGTGATCTGATGTACAAAATTTCAATATAATGATATTCCTAGAAGTGTAACATGAGAACAATTTCAGGCTCCACATGCCACAATACAAGAACAGCAGCACAACGCGGCAATCGACATTCTTCATACCATTCAAGTACACTGACGACATGGGGAATGAACGTCATTCAGAAGCCAGAAATAGTGAAGGTTGCTCAAATAATGATACAGTTTGTTTACGTAACTCCCACTAAGATACTGGAAATGCTTGGCATGGGATTGATATCAATCCAACAAAACATTTCTACATTAAATGCATTCTTGGTTTCTAGAGTTCTGTGCACAACCAATGCAAGATTGCCAGAGCAGACATACGAATACGAGTAATCAAAACATCATATGAATGACAGAACTAAGCAACCCAAATGAGGAATCAAGTATACAACTTAGACATGTGGCATGTGTGGGTGTGAGGAGGAGTGTGGGTGTGTGTGGGTGTGAGGGACTCTACTCATGGCTCAGTGAAACCAAGGTCATGGGTTCAAGTACCCATGTGGTGTGTGTGGGTGTGAGGGTGTGTGTGTAAAAAGAAAAGTGTACAAAGTAGACATGATGGAAGCAAATTGGTCAATGTGACATGAGAATCTGCATAGAAAGAATGAGAAATAGCACACATACAGTGGAAATATGGAAGATGCCAGCAAATGAGGTCCTCGTTCCAACGTTTTGGAAGAAAACGCCTAATAGCAGGTAGTAAGGTCGCACTGCTCAGAAGAATCAAAGATGAATGAGACATCAAAGCGACAGATTGCATAGTTCCAATAGCCAACATCAAACAAGAAATTTTAGCAGTAAGAACCATACGGAAAGAACATACGAAAGTGCGATGATCCCAAGTATAAAAAAGTAGCATGTCAGTACAGCATTAACCAAGTCTTTTGATAGAAACTTGAAGAGTAAAAACAGCGATAGAAGCATCGCACTTCCAACCAGAGGAAAGCGCATGGCGTGCTCATTTGACATCATCTCCTGCAAGTATTAAACATGTCACAAGAAAATCCTGATGAATGCATATCAATCGACCTGAGACAAGGAAGACTCTACCTACCGAAGGAGGTGTTGGCTTGACAGACCGATGGCAACCCACATAAACTGCCAGGCATGCTGTTAAAATTACATTCAAATTTGGATCTACATTCACGACAAGCGGTGCCAAAGTTAAACCTGCAATACCATGAGCATTAGTATCACATCTAGATGCTAAAACTCTTCACAAATGAGGAGGATTATTACTGAAAAACCTCACTTCAAGCATTAGTATAATAAATCAAATCAAACTATTTCATGATACTTGCAAAGATCTTGTCATAAAAATAAGATATCCAGGTCACATCAGCATAAAATAAAAAATAATCCAAGTTACAAGCTTCCAACTACAGGCACCATAAAAAGAAAAATGATCTCTGCAAAAACATGACAAACAAACCAGGTAGGTATTATCTGAAAGAAGAAGAACAAGAGCAGGAAGGAGAAGAAGAATAGGAAGAATAAGCAGGCCAAGAAGAAGAAGAATGAAACAAACATGTGCATCAGACAATTGATTTGATTAGTATCAACCACTTGCAGTTGACTCAATCAGTCAAGACCAAGGTTGGCTGTGGGATATTTCAATTTTGTAAGAACTTGAAAAGAAAATCAGGGTGCATTTCTTGCAGGCAGACCAATCCTGCATTGCGCCCTCATTGCCAATGAATCTATTGATTCTTGCTTCAAGGAAGGTGTGAAAGGCATAGTGTGATAGCTGGATATTGAAAAGGCTTATGAAGGGGTGTTTCAATCCTGTTGTAAATACCCAAAAACATATAATCATTATTTACTTTTGTAATTCCATCAGCGTTCCCAATGTAACATTGACATGTACGTATTCCGTCTCCGTCTCTAAACCCCAAGGCAGAAAACATAAAACCAGTGGGGCCCATTGTGATATATGTGACTTATCCACGCCGCCCATCCCTTTTGCAAGCTCATTTTAGAGCATGAGCTGAAAATGAGGCAAATCCAAAGCTCAAGTAGACCACACGATAATAAACAGCAGGATTTGAACGCCTACCATTGAAAACTTCTTAGGGGCCCAGTAGTTTTGGATGAAGCTGATATTTGTATTTTCTTTTTATTCATTGTCTCTGTCCTTATGAACAGGTTAGATGACAAACAAACATTAATGTGGGCCCTAGGAAGGAAATAACTTTCAATGGTGGACATCTTTAAGACCATTGTTTCCTGTGGCGTGGTCCACTTGAGCTTCAGATCTGCCTCATTTTTTTGACTCATGCCCTAAAATGAATGGACGGCATGGGATAAGTCCCATACATCACGGTGGGGCCCACAAATTTAAGTCAGCCCTTTCCGAACCAATTTTCGAGGACAAAATATTAATTGATCTCCATATCTTGGCAAACATTTGTAAAAAGTAATAATGGCTTATTTCTGTGCATTTGCACAAGGATTTGAAAAAACAAACACCCCCATATGACCACATGGATTGGACTTTTTCGGATTATATGCTAGGTCGCATGGGATGAAGCAAGAATTGGAGAGGATGGATTAGGAAGTGGAGTCAGTCAGCTAGTTCACGATTCTAGTCAACGGGTCACCCAAAGGTTTATGCAAGAGCTCCAAAGGTATTCGGCAAAGAGATCCCCTCTCCCCTTTCCTATTCATGGTTGTGGCAGAAGCTTTGCGTAGAATACTGGAAATAGGGCAAGATTTGGGTCTCATCTATGGCTTTAGGATTGACAGAGTCTCTAATTTCCCATTTTTAGTTTGTAGACGACACCATTATTTTTTGTGGAGCAAAGACAGATATGGTGGATAAGCTAAAGATGGTGAGGTTTTTCAAAGTGGTGTCAGGTTTGAGAGTGGATACAGCTAACAGTGAAATTTTGAGAATACAGATGTCCACCAATTAGTTGAGGCAGTTGGTGGGAGGTTCTGGATGTAAGGCAGGGTGTTTTCCTTCCACATATCTGGTCCTCCCTCTATGCATTAAGAAACTAGCAAAGCACCAATGGGATAGAGCAGCAGAAAGGTTTGAAAGGAGTTAGCTTTGTTGAAAAGTAGATATCTGTCATTGGGCGGTAGGATAACACTCATTAAAGCGGCTCTTTCAAATATGGCACCACTTTATGTTCATTTTCAAGCATCCCAAACCGGTGATAACGCAATTAGAAAGGTTTTGAAGGAAGTTTTTGTGGAAAGGTTCGGAGGAAAAAGAAGAAATTCCATCTAGTTGGGTGTTAAGAAGTTTGCAAGCCATATAGGTAGGGGGAAGCCAATATTAGGGATTTGGAAAAGGAACTTGGCGCTATTGAGCAAATGGTGGTGGAGGTTTGTGACAAAGGAAGACTCCATGTGGAGAAAGGTTACGGCAGCAAAATATGGATGCAAAAGGGGGGGATGGTCAACTAAGGACTCATCCTTATATAAAGCATCAGGGGTATGGAAAGGGGTGTCAAATGTGAAAGCCAAGTTTGAGGGACCAGGTTTTCCCTAGGTAATGGGGAGAAGACCCAATTTTGGAAGGATGTATGGCTAGGCAAAATTCCCCTTCAAGATGTATTTCCAAAATTGGCCCGTTTAGCGGCAGAAAGTGACATCTTGGTTTTCGAGATGTTACTCAATTAACAGTAGTGTGTTTGCATTGCTTTTTTTTGTAGAGATAACTGAAATTTTATTAAAAGACTTGCCAAACAATGGAGAAAGAATATAACCTGAAGCTAGGACAAAAACCAAGAAGAAAAATTAGCATATTTGAGGAAGGAATCTTTCTGATGAGAAGATCTAAGACTTTGTGACGCTCCTAGATAGTATCCAACTCAATGCTCCATCTATAGGGAAGAGAGACCAAATGGTGTAGTGCAAGGATAAGTCTGGTAGTTTCTCGGTTCTCACTCTTTCTACAAGATGTTTTGCTACCCTTGGATGGACGGCGCAAACCTCTTTCAAGTGGAGCTATGGGGCTCCTTCGAAAGTGACGGCTTTTGTGTGGCTAGTAGGAAGGAAACATATGCTAATAGCTGACAACCTTCAAAAAAGGGGCAAGTATCGTATCAGCCGATACGGCCATATCATATCCGCATCGGCACGAGATGATACGTGATACAGGGTCATATTGGCCCGATACAAAAAAATGGACCTATAGTGGCCTGTATCGGCCAATACAGGGTGTATCGGCACTCATATGGGGACGACACGGCCAATATGCCTATTAAAGGCCAATTTTGATTTTTTTTTTTTTTTTTTTTTTTCAAAATTTAACTCATGTCTCCTCTTCTTCTTTTTTTCATTTAAACTATGGAAAGAGCTTAAAACTCATTTTGGGCTAGATCTAGACCTATTTTGGGATCAAAACAAGTTATTTGAATGGGATGTGACAAATCGAAGCGAAGTGAACCATTGTGGAAAAACTTGGAAAGTAGGGTAAACCTTCACTTTCTTTTTTATATTTCCATCTTCTTTTTGTTGTATTTCAATGTGATGGCCTAATGGGCCCTAATTCACCAAATCATACTTGATTTGTGTTCAATTAGGGCCATTTAGTTGACCTTCAACAAGTCAAACTGATAGACAACATTCTCATCAAAGAATAGTCCGATACACCATCATATGCATGTCCAAAATACCAAAAAATGATTGATTCTTGAATATTTTATTATTCTATTTTTTTCCTAATATTTTTCTTAATTCTTTGACCGATATAGGCCGATACAATCCCGATACCAATACATGGCGCCGCATCATATCATTTTTCTGTCAAGCCGATATGCCAACCGATACTGACATTCAGAACGATGGCAATGATAATTCCAAATGTATGCATTATGTGTATGAGGGACTCGAAATCAATAGATCATTCGTTTATTCATTATTTGTTTGCTCAAGAGGCGTGGTCTAGTTTTTTCAATTCATTCGGTATGTCGTGAGTGCTACCAGGTATCATGGAGGTGATGTTCTTATCGTGGCATGGGGCTAGCCTTGGGAAGCAAGAGAGGGCTGCATGGAAGTTATCATTGTTGGCCGGATTATGGACCATTTGGGAGGAAAGGAATGGGAAAGGTTTCAATAATTTGAGTTCCTCTGTCTCATGTGGTTTGTAGGGCTAAGCTATGTTTGGTAGGGTGAATCTCTTGTATAGAACCTTTAAGAGATACAAATTTTCTTTCCTTTGACCGGGCTGTAAGCTTTTGAGCCATCTCGGCGCCTTTTCAATAAATTCACATTATCTTCTTTTTTTTAATGAATTTGAAAAACTCAAGTAATGCAATGAAGTTTTTTAAATCCAATAATCTTACAAGTCAAACTCAAATGACTTGATCAAGAATTCAACCAAATAACAATCCACATTCAATCAAAGTAGAATCCTTGTTTTTGGATGTCCACCAAGTTTGATTGTACAGACATTACGATGAAAGGGATGCTTACCATTTACAACAGCACAGTTTCGAGATAAGCATCCAAAGTTAGCACACTAAACCAAACCCCTTTTTACTACCTCTTCTTTTTTGAGAAAGGAAAAGAAACACACCTGCTAGAGCCAGATTTGCAACCCGTTCACTGGTCTTCATTGCCAACAACTCGAAATCAACAGCTCTATTGTAGATTCTTGAACACAAGAAGAAGAGATATAGGATCAGTTTGTCAAATTTGCACTGAAGAGTTTGCCATGTGATGTTACTGAATGCATACAATTCTTGAATAAAACTTCTACAATCAAATCAAAGAAAATCTCAAGCAGAGATCTTTCCCCTTGACACAGGCCCTGCAATAGAAAACGGAAGTAAATTAGATGGAAGCTAAATGTATTTGCTTAACAAATGCCTACATTGAAGAATTTTTCCTATTGCATGAATGGCATATACATGTATGACACCCAAAGAGGGTCACTTATTCAGCAGCCACTTGCCATGTGTGTGGATATCCTGGGCCATGCATCAGGTGGGCTCCTCAGCCCTCCATGTAGATGCCCTGGCCCAAAAATCAAGCCATTAACTCTTCGGGGATACCACCTATGTATGTATGTTTAGTTGTTTACATTCATCTGTTATACATTTTTATGAATTTTATGAATATGCACATGCATATTTGAAGTAAGGGATTCAATGCCCCCAGAGGCACAAATTTTGCATGCCTCCTTATCATGTACCATGCAAGTGGCACATGTGAGTGTTGATTTGAACCATGCATCATAAGGGCTCTGAATTGATTGGGTACCACCGCCAACGTAGTCATCTTAGCCTTTCTCCTAACAATTAGGGGTTCGCTTCTGAACATAGATTCACAAAGTTATACAATCGGCGTCCCAAACAAGCCTCAATAATCCTCTTTGAGCTCTTGGAACCAGCAATGTTAGAGGTTCAAATTCCACTTACCAGACTCGAAGAGCCAGGTATTTTATTTACTATCACTACCATCAAACAAACTATAACAGATTTAATGAGCCATCATGGTTTCACTGTTTGAATTAATTCATACTTACACATGAATGGTTTGATCTTGAGACAAGCCGAAAATTTGCTTGGAATATCATAACCAACTAACAAATGAACATTTTGTCACTGAATGTGAACCATGCTGATTTTTATCTTTTACTGCCAATTTAAACATGACCTATTAAAAGGTTAGGACTGTCCAAGCTGTTTTTTAGGATATGACCCATTCACAACTGGACCTGCTGAATGAACAGTTCTGGCCTCATTCATGAGTGCCACATGCACTGAAATGATGTGGAGGCACGGTAACTCCATAGATTAGGCAGTAGATCAGCTCCAGCATATATACCAGAGAGATGATGTAGGGATCCCGAATAGCATATGAACGCATGGCAATACAATCAATTGATCTATACTTCCAATAGGGCCATAGCACACTTCATGGGCCAACATGCCAAAATCTCACTATCAAATGATTCTATCCACCCAACTGTTGGGTACCGTTTTTAGCCATTTGTTTGAAAGCAATCGATCGGATGGTCAGGATTGTGTAATCAAAGTGATTCTATGCAACAATAAACAATCCAAGATGGTCACCACCAGATCGATGATCAAATTGACAATAATACCTCTTGTTTGATTAACAACCTTGATCGTCCATTTTGTGCTTGATCAAATGTTGGTTAGAATCATCCTATGATTAGTGGGTTGAACAAAACAGACAGTCCACACTGACTGATCGATTTGTCCAATCAACAAGTCATAGCACTGCAACTTATAGTGCTTTGAGAGCCCAGGATCATTTCACACACATATATATGGATATGACAGGAAGCAGATTGCCTGCGGCACGACATGGCCCAAACTCTATGGGGCCCACCGTGATGTATGTGTTTTATCCACACCATCCATCCGTTTCACCAGCTCATTTTAGGGCATGAGTCCAAAAATGATGCAGATCCAAATCTCAGGTGGACCACACCACAGGAAACAGTGGTGATTGAATGTCCACCACTAAAAACTTTCTAGGCCCCACTGTAACATTCATTTGCCATACAACATGTTGATTGGGTCACACAGACCTGGGCGAAAGGAAAACACAAATATCAGCTTGATACAAAACTTCTGTGGCCCCCAAGAAGTTTCTAGCGGTGGCAATTCAATCACCACTATTTCCTATGATGTGGTCCACCTGAGACTTGGATCTGCCTCATTTTTGGGCTCATATCATAAAATGAGCTAGCAAAATGGATGGACAGCATGGATAAAACACATACATCACAGTGGGCCCCACAGAGCTTGGGCCACGTCGTGCCACACGGATATCCCTGTGGCACCCACCACAGGCAATCCGCTTCCAATTTGACAACATTCACCATGTGGCAAAACTGCATATATGTTCACACGACGGAACAATCATCCATCCAGACCGCCTGTTTGATGGCCCATCCCGTTGACGGTCCATACACCACCAACAATACTATTCAGATGACACTATCCATCCGATCAACAACAGACCTTCTGCAGACACTCGATCACCCGAAAGTTAGGCGATCCATCCAACGATCAGGATCTGTGACTGGCACAGATCGCAAAATCCTCACAATACAAAAAGATGAAATTTCCAAAAAGAGGCGCCTGAGATTTTCATTCGAATTTTCAGAAACAGGAAAAAAGAGAGAGAAATCCAAATATTTGAATGAAGAAAATAAGGATAAAAGCAATTAGGGTTTTTTGTTATTACCGACGATTTCCAAGGGCAAAATAGGAAAAAAGAAAAGGAAAATTGGAAGAAGAAGGAGATGCGGTTTCGCGTACCGGAAACGAAACGAAACGAAACGGGCAGAGGCTTTGCTCGCCCGATACCGTTACAGATCCGAAAGCTGTCGGTGGTGTCGATGGTTTTGGTGGGCAGAGAAGGAAGGTTTTTCTTTCGAAGAATTATAATAACGTCGACCAGCTGGGACGCGGATTTCCTTGTACCTAGGTCCTGCTGGGACGCGGACGTCACCAAGTTATGTTACGTGGGACTCACCATGATGTATGTGTTGTATCCACACCGTCCATCGATTTGGTGATATAAATTTAAGGTATGAGCCGGACAACGAGTAAGATCCAAAGCTCGAGTGTACCCTACAACAGAAAACAGTGGAGAGAGTGCCGTCCACCGTTAAAATTTTCTAAAGGCCGCAAAGGTTTTCAATCAAGCTGAAATTTGTATTTTACCTTCTTTCAAAACTGTCTTAATATATGAAAACATTGCAGTAGACCTGGGGAAGGTTTCAACGGTGGGCGTCACTCTTCCCACTGTTTTCTGTGGTGGGGTCTATTCCACATTTGGATCTGACTCATTCTTTGTATCATGCCCTAAAATTATATCTTCAAATTGATGGATGGATGGTGTGGATACAACACATACATCATAGTGGGTCTCACAGACCTTGGTACCGTCACTTTCAACCTATAAGTATCTAATCCGCCTCCGTCCCGCTGGGGGTAGTAACCAATCCGCGTTCCCCGTCAACACAGCGCAACGGCCCACCTTGATGTATGTATTCCGTGTCCACACCCGTCCATCCGTTTTTCCTTATCCAATTATCAGGTCAACCATATCATAAGAAACAGTGGAGATGATCATTAATGGGCCACGAAAGTTTTGGATCCAGCTTATATTTGTTTTTTCCCTTCTTCATCTGGGCTTACGTGAGCATTATCAACGAATTGGATGGCAAATAAACAGTGTGGAAACATTAGGGTAAGATTTAAGAAGGTTTTTGATAGGCCGTTCAATCACCACTATTTCCTATAGTATGGTCCACTTGATAATTGGATATGCTTCAATTTTTGGTTAATGCCTTAAAATAATCTGAAAAAAAAAAAAAAAAATTGATAGACAGCATGGGTATAGAATAGATACATCAAGGTGACACTCATGGTAAGGGGGCAGCGTCTTAAGTGAGTCTTAAGTGAGTCTGAGATCTTCCATAATCCCACTTTCCCGTGACTTAGCTACAGTGGATGGTCCTGTCAAGGGTTCCTTGTGCCTACCTTGATGTATATGTTTTATCCACACCATCAAACTATTTTAACATATCATTTTAAAGTATGAGCCAGCAGTCATCCCACCTAAAATGATGACAAGTTACTCTTTGAACTTCAGCTTAACTTTAATAAATTATCTCATATTGATAGAAATCATTGAAAATCTAAACGGGTTAAACCAGGAGCATACTCGGCATTTTTCCGGAGATAACCAATGGACTCGATCAACTAGCGCCAAATCTAGTAAAGATTCGGTCAGGGTGTACATCCGAACTTTAGAACCCCGGAAACTCTATGCACGTAACAATTGATGTACAAAAAATGATAGAATGAACTCAATTTACCCAAGGTTTGCTTTCTGTACTACTTAGTCTTTCTTAATAATGTTATGTTTAGGCGTGATAGATCATATCTTTAAGATTGAGGAAAGTACGGTCGTTCTTATACATAAAGAGGTTATGGTGTTATTGAAAGCAAAATTTGACCAATCAATATGATTTATAGTTTATTGGAAATGTAGTTAAATTATTTCTTAATGAACTTAAGTTTCCTCCCATCCGAGTTATGATGAAGAAGATCTGACCCATTTACCAATACCACACATTGCCGAGCGGACAAAACTGTAAAAACTCTGCCCGCACTGTAGACTAATTAGACAGGATCTAATTGAAGTGATTCTAGTCTTGTTAAGAATGTTATCTGATTATCTTTCCAACGAGACTAAGATTACGGAAAATGAATAAATAATAAATAAAATATAAGCATTTAAATAATTTGTAGAAAAAAAAAACTAATAATTACATTCCTCTCTCTCTCTCTCTCTCTCTCTCTTCGCTCTCTCTCTCTCCTCTCCTCTCTCTCTCTCTCTATATATATA
Organism: Magnolia officinalis; assembly: GCA_021015155.1. NCBI lineage: Eukaryota > Viridiplantae > Streptophyta > Magnoliopsida > Magnoliales > Magnoliaceae > Magnolia > Magnolia officinalis. Next base: position 36,363 of record JAJHSJ010001473.1, read on the forward strand.
TATATATATATATATAAAAAGTAATTATTACTTTTATAAAATAAATATATATAATATTTATTATAAAATAAATATATAAAAAGTCATAATTACTTTTTTTTTACTTTTATATATAATATATTTATATAGTATGTATTATTATCTAAAGATATATATATATATATATATATATAGATATCTATATATATATATATATAAATATAATTTTACGAATTAAACGACGGGTGCCCATAACGCAACCCAACACCCTGCGATTATTAGCAGTGGATTGCGGCTGTCAACGCTTATATAGGAACCTATTGCCGAACAATGAACGAAGAAAAGGGAGGCAAAGAGGAAGGAAAGGAAAGTGAGACAGAGAGGAAGAGAGTGAAAGAGAAAGAAACAAAGAGCAAAAAGAGAAAAAAAAAAAAAAAATAGAGAGTGAAAAAAGAGATAGGAAAATACACAGAGAGTCCGTAGGTTTGAGTTCACCTGAAGGTACTACCCAAGGTACCTTAAAGATTTCCAATATACCGACATGCTACCCGACATATGAGACAAAAACAGTTATTAAAGAAGTCATTGAAGCTAATAGCTTGTCTATCTATATTTAATTTACATTCTACTCCACACATTCCAAGTGCGTCAACATATATCCACATTTCATTCTATCTCATTCTACATTATTCTCCATTTTCCATTTTATCTTACTTTATTTGTCTGTTTAGGATCTTAAATCATATGAAGTAAAGCTAGTTGTCATTTAATTTTACTCTACGCATTTTACTTTATTTGCCTACCCTGAGTCACTTGGCTTTACGATGCAAGGCTAGATAGTTTTTTTTTTCATATTTTTGCCTGACTTATGGGTTATGCGAAGCACGGCCAAATATAAAAATGCCAAAATTATGATGAATCCTTAAAAACTGTAAAATGTTTTGAAGTTGAGACCGCACATCGTGCAAGCAGAAAATTGTGCTTAATCCATTCCTTTTTCATCACAGAGACACTTATTCAAAATCTACGGTCGCAGACCAATCGTGGGAGTCATTTGAGTTAGGGAATCGTGAGACTCCCCGATCCCTTAAGCGATTATACGGTTTCTAGCCGGCCGTGGATTCTGGGCTTTATTTGGCTAGTGGCGACTCGGAATCAAATGCATTTTTACATATGAGTCAAGAACATACTTTGGCTACACTAACAAATCGATACCAAAGCCAAGGAAGTGAGGGTACCGCTGTGCTCATGGAGGGGAGGCGTTCACAGAATGGCAACTCCGCTGGGGAGTGCTAGTCATTACCCTATGCCCGACTTGAAACAAGAGATTTTTCAATTTTTGGGGATTTTATAAATTTGGCACATTTACTTTCCTACACTCTAGTGAATATCAGTCTTATTTACTTTCTTTATTGTGCTTTCTATTATTCCAGTAAATACTAGACTCCAACTAACACACTAACTCACTAACAATCCAGTGTATACTGGTCCATTTACTTTACTACCTACATCCTGCATTCCAGTGCAAATTGGTTCTTTTTACCTTCTTATGAGCATCATGCATTCCAATCTACATTGGTCCGCTTTACTTTCCTATATGCATCTTGCATTCCAGTGCGAACTAGTCACTTTTACTTTCTCGCGAGCATTCTACATTTCAGTCTATACTAGTCTGCTTTACTTTTCTGGCTGTATCCTGCATTCCAGTGCAAAATGGTCCCTTTACTTTACTGCGAGCATCCTCTATCTCAGTCTATATTGGTTCACTTTATTTCCCTGCATGCATCTTGCATTCCAGTGCAAACTGGTCCCTTTACTTTCCCGCGAGCATCATGTATTCTAGTCTATACTGGTCTGCTTTATTTCCCTATCCGCATCTTGCATTCTAGTGCAAAATTGGTCCATTTACTTTCTCGCAAGTATCCATCATTCCAGTTGTCATTGGTCCGTTTATTTTCCTGTAATTCAGTTCATACTAGTCTATTTATCGTTCCTGTTATTCCAATGTGCACTGGTCCTCCTGTATTTTCCTAACATTCACGTTTGCGCGCTTGCCTTAAAGCAAAAAAAAAAAAAAAAAAAAAAGAAAGAAAGAAAAAGAAAAAGAAAAAAAGAAAAGAGAGAGATTACAAAGTAAACCCATTACGAGATAGTAGCGGGCTATTTTGCAACCATTGAGCCCAAAAATCAATTGCAAATTCACCGCCTTACGCAATCATCACGCACCTTCCAAAGCATCATTTGAACCCTTACATAAGCAACAATGTCAGCCCAAGATGACAATACTCCAACTTCTCCAAATTCACCGAGGCCGCAAGCCTCTCAACCGGCCGCATCCACTCCCTTGACGATCGATCTCGCCTGCGGCTTGAATAGGTTAAAGGACTTGCGAACCACATTCACACGAAAATTACACCGCTCATTCATAACATATGACCACTGAGCATCCATGTAGGTCTGTCAGACCCAACCGTCAATCAATTCCAACCCATTCCCTTTCATGGAAATCGGGTTCACTTTCAAAACCCACCAGTCACAGCTATTCAAACTCTAGCACACCCTCTCCATGATGGGATATAATGACAGACGCTGGCAGAGGGCCCATTTCCTATCCACGTTCCTCCCCCTAACGAGAGTCAACCAACACTTCAACTAGCACATTCTAGTCAATCACACTCCAATCAATTTCAACAACCTTCTCTCAACGGGAATTTATTTCAATTTCAACCCACTCAACCATAGCAAGTACCTACTGTTCATGGATACCCATCCAACCAAGCTCGCCCTCTCAGTGGGACATCATTTCAATTTCCTCACACCACCAGGCACTCAATCCCTCTGATCGAGGAACGTAGGAACATCGAAGAAGTCGACCATTATGAAGAAGAGGCTAACCGAATGCCATAAGGGGCACGACCTCCTTTGACCTAATTAAATGAATTCGATCGACTTTAGGAACACTTCGAGGACCAATTAAGGGTCATGCGAAATGAGTTTAAAAAACAACATGGGATGAAACTCCAGTCTATAAAATTCAGAGATCTTTGCCCATTCCTTGATGTCAGAGTACCTACAAACTTCGAGGTACCAAATTTCAACGGTACGATGACATCAAATGCCCAACCGTGCATTTAAAGGCGTTATGTGGTGAACTTGATGCCATGGCAGAAGATGATGAGGCATTGATCCATTTGTTCCAAAATTCCACATGGGGTGATGCATCATATTGGTAAATGTCTCTTGATTATCACAATATTCGAACTCGAGAACGATTGTCCCAAGCATTTATAGATCGTTTCATGTACAATCTAAATGTAGTACCTCGAAGGTCAGACTTGGTAGATCTTAGGCAAAAGAGCGACGAAATATTGTCTACATACGTGGGACGATGGAGAGTCATGGGCGTACAAATGAAACTATTCGCCCCATGTCTTTCAAGCGTTCTTAACCAAAAGCTATGATAGGGACTTTCCCCCACTCATTCTGTAAGGAGTGTTATCCCCTCCTCCGTTGGTCCTCCAAGGGAAGGCCCCTGAACCGCATCCTGGTCCTGCTCATCACATGCAACAGACATGGGATCAACCATTGGTCCTAAAAGGAAGAGTCCCTACTTCATCACCAGTCAACAACCACCACCAGTTAGGAGCCTACCGACCAATGGTCCTTATTTGAAAGGCTCCATCCCCCATCCCCAGTCAGGTCCCACACATCATCGGTAAAATTAGTCCCAAGGCATCCTACGACCACGTATATATCTTGGTAGCAGTCAACTATTTCACCAAGTGGATGAAAGCAGTATCTTTTACTACCATAACATACTCTCACGTGGTGCGGTTCTTAAAGAACAACATCGTCAATTGATACAAAATCCCACATGCCATCATCACAGACAATGGGATGCCCTTCGTGAGCTAAAAAGTGGACAACTTCCTCGAGCAGTTTAAAGTCAAAAGGCATCGATCAAGCCCCTATCGCTCGCAAATGAATGGAGGGATGAAATCTGCCAATAAAACGCTCGTTCATATCCTTAAAAAAATGGTGAAAATATATCGTGATTGGTTAAAAATGTTCCTATATGCACTTTGGGCTTATTGAACATCCATGCGTACTGCAACGGGCACTACTCCATACGAACTAGCATATGGAATCGAGGCTATTCTACCCGTTGAAGTTGAAATTCCCTCACTATGTATTCTGTTAGAAAGTGAAGTGGAAGAGGGAGAGTGGCTATAAGCTTGTTATGATCAATTGCATATGGCAGACGGAAAGCACATGCGAGCCTTATGTCATTCCCAAGCTTATCATAGAAGGATTGAACGAGCTTACAACAAGTGGGTCCATACAAAAACATTCAGAATAGGGGACGTACTAATGAAGAAAATTCTACCCTCTCATCTATCGGACCCAAGGGGCAAATTCAAACCCACCTAGAAAGGCCCGTTCATTGTGCGAGAGGTGCACTTCGCCTCACCAACATGGAAGGAGAGGATCTAGCTGAGCCGATCAATGCCGCTCACGTTAAAATGTACTACGAATAACGACTAAGCTAATGAAGGTTTTCTATGACCAGATCTTACTATTCTCTACCCACTTGCCCTTAATAACAAAAAAAAAAATGACACAAAAAAGGACATATGTACATACGGTGATTCAAACTGCCCAAATTCAAAAGAAAAAGAAAAAACAAAAAAGAAAATAGCAATAAGGGCAAAAAATAAAAATAAAAAAAAAAAGAAAAAAAAGAGAGGAAAAATGAAGACCTAGAGAGAAAATCGAGGGTAAGCTCCCATTAGCCTTACCCCATTTCTAAGAAAAATTCCGATCTTAGGACAAATTCCTAAGCCTCTCATTGCCCTATAAATCATTATCGGCTAACAGTGAGAAATTTTCGGATAAAAAAGAAAAGAAAAAAATTATAGAAAATGTGTGTCTAACTAAAATAGGCGAGGTGAAAACCTACAAGGGTGCCTTGAAAAAAAAAAAGATGCATACACAACGGACCTGATGAAAACTTGAAAGAGCGCAAAGGGAAAAAATGCACAACTGTCAGGGAGCAGGTCAGAACAATTACTTGGGAGATGGTGAAACCTAAAAGGGTGTCACGGGCAAAACTAGACATAACGAAAACTTGCATGAGCGACAAGAAAAGAAAAGAAAAGAAAAGAAAAAAAACAAGGCACTTCAATCATGGCAGCAAATTCGTTTTCGAAGAAAACCACGGTATTTCAAGAACTATCAAGCACATCCAAAGTTAGGGGACATGGATTCCCACTGCATACTCTTAAGGATACTTTAAAAAATCTTCATGAATCAACTCAAAACTCGTATGGAATGAACAATGGAAAAGTCAAGTGTTTGATCCATACCAATGCACCAAAACATAAACATGCTCACAAGACAAGTTTGGTCATTGAAAAAAAGTTTCCATTTTTGTCACACTTTTTATTTACATGCATTTTATTAAAAAAGAAAAAAAGAAATAAAATATATAAAAAAATCCTTGTAGGTTGCGTCATCAAGTCATGGTCGCTTCTCCGAAACACCCAGCCCAACAACAACCTCCGCTTGCTACTCGGGTCAGTCTCGCTCCCTTTGCACCAAACTTTTCGATCATCACATTAAGACTCTCTCTCTCTCTTTCTTCATAGGCATCGAAGCTCACTCAATAATAATTTCCCTCGAGGCGTAGGGTTACTGTGTTAAATGCAAGCACACTTGAAGCTGGATAATGAACAAAGAACGTGCTTTAATAAAAATTGACTTCGATCAGGACCATTAAAATCCCTAGTGGAAATGACCGGTTGGACTTATTTTTAAAAAAAGGTCGAAATAAAAGCCGCTCGACGATGCCTCCCCGCAAGATCAAGCGAATCTTTTCAAAATAAATTGTCTAAAAAAAAATCTTTCAAAAAAATTGTTTTGTAATAAAACCCCATGGAACAATGTTTTATAGGTGGTGATCTTTTCTAAAGAAAAAAAAAAATCAAAAACACAACACGCATGGTATTCGAGGCACCGGGTGGTCCTCCATACTTCCCAGTGGGTAGCAACGTAAAAACAATAATTGATTTTAGTTTTATCTGAATATTCAGTTTTCTTTGAAATCATAAGTGGAACATTGGACGCCCGGTCTGAAATTTCAATGTCACTTCAATTGTCTTGGAATGCGAATTGAATATATCCAAGGTGACTCCAGTCCAGGACACTTGTCAGTTTAGTTTGTAATATGAGAGATTCGTAAAGCCGCGAAAAGCACAGGCAATTGATCATTACAACGACCAATCGTACAAGTGGTCTTAGGGGATTGTGTAACATCGAGAACCACTTTTCGAGATCAAATGTGTTAGGCGGATCCCCATAAGGCCGTAAAAAGTGCATGGGCACTAACCACCCAAAATCCATACCTGCAAACTACCCTCGATGCAAACTGCCAATCACGACATGAAATAGTTTGATTTGATGCCTCGTAAAGCCGCAAAATATACAAGGACAAATCACAACATTTTCCTCAACCCTTGAGAGACACCCGAATTACTTTTTAACCAGACGATTCTTTCGATAATGACACTCCAGTAGGAGTAGACTATATCACGTTTACATTCAATCAAAAAGGTGAGGTGTCCGGTTGCTTTGGCATTCAGTTATCCGTAGGGGTGCACACGGGTCGGTTTGGTCCGGTTCTGGGGTGAAACTGGAACCGAACCGTTCCTAACGGTTCTAGGATATTCGGAACCGGAACCGGACCGTTGGCACCCTCGAACCGAACCAGAACCAAACCGTTAAAACCGGTTCGATTCCACGATTCTGGGCTTTTTATAATCCAGCCCAATTGCATGTTTAATTTTATTATCTAGCCCATGTCCATCCATGTTGTGGTCCATTTAATGAATGGTTTAGATATTGTATAAGGTGTACAAAAATACATTTATGAAAATAATTAGATGGTGCATTATAAACCATAAATCATGAGTCAAATATGGAAACAATCAAAGGGTTCTTGGTTCGGTTCCAAGTTTGGTTTCAGGTTCGGTTCCACGGTTCGGTTCTACGGATCGGATCCACGGTTTGGTTCTATGGATCGGTTCACGGTTCGGTTCAGTTCTACATACCCCCAAACCGAGAATCGAACCGATGTAACCGGTTCTTTGATTTTTGGAACCAGAACTGAACCGGTGCACTTTAGAATCGGACCAAATCGGACCGTTTGGTCGGTTTCGGTCCGATTCCACGGTTCTACCGGTTCAATGTGCACTCTTAGTTATCCTCAACCTTTGCCAAAGAGGGGCATCTGTAGATATCCCACCTAAAATGAAGACAAGTTACTGTTTGAGCTTCAGCTTGACTTTAATAAATTATCTCCTATTGACTTAGAAATAATTGAAAATCCAAATAGGTCGAATTGGGAGCATACTAGGCACGTCCTTAGCGCCAAATCCAATAATAACTCGGATATTTATTTACCATCTAACATGTCCACGGGGTCACATATATAAAACGTAAATATAAGATTGATCCCTACTGTTTCATGTGGTAGGTTTTCAATCCCTACTGTTTCATGTGGTGCCTACCGTTTCACGTGATGCGGTCCACTTGAGCCTTCAATCTAACTCCTTTTTCGGCTCATACCAATAAATAAAATTTCAAGGTGGATGGACGGCGAGTATAAAACATATACGTCAGGCGGCCCCCGTGGAAATCCTGACAGGACCGTCCGTCACTGGTTAGGCCCGGCGCGGTTAGTACAGAATCCGCGTTCCTCGAGCAGGGACGGATTGTTGGGTTTGTTTGAGTGGGGTTCCTCGATCAGTTGATCCAGACCATTGATCTGATAAGTCAAAGTAGATAGAGACTCGTGTTATGTCTCCGCTTGGTAGATCTAATCCATTAATCTCTGGTCTATCCATGGGTTAAGATTCGGACAAAGGTATAAGTGGGGCTCGTAAATCAGTGGATCCAGACCATTGATCTGATGAGTCAAAGTAGATAGGGGATTCGTGTTATGTCTCAGATTGGTAGATCTAATCCATTCAATCTGTGATGTATCCATGGGTTAAGATTCGGACAGATGGAATTTTGGAAATCTGAGACCATATGGTCAACGGTCTGGATCACAGAGATATGGCTCCACTTCTACAAATTGAAAGCTGGAGGATAAAGTGCATGTCTTGCACCAGGTTTTCACTTCGTACAGGTGGGCCCGTGATTCCCTGACCACAACATTGGCATGTTTAATGCAACGGCCAGCAAGGGAAGAGCCGTGCGAAATTCCTGGACCGGAGATCATGGAAACAGGATTCGGATTCGGTAGTGAACCCTCCAGTGCCAAGATCTGGCACTGGTGAGTGCTGAAAAAGCTCTGCGGACCCACCATGATGGATGTGTTTTATCCATGCCGTTCATCCATTTTGTATCATTATTTAGGGTACGACCTTAAAAATGAGTAAGATGTAAATTTCAGGTGTATCACACCACACGGAAAAACAGTGGTGATTGAACACCCACCGTTAAAAAGTTCCTAGGGCCCACGGTAATGTTTATCTGCCATCCAACCTATTTATTGGGTCACACAGACCTGGACGAAGTATCAGTTTGATCCAAAACTTACGTGGCTTCCAAAATTTTTTAATGGTGTGAGTTTAATTACCACTGCTCCTGTGGTGTGGTGTGGTCCACCTAAGATTTAGACCTGCCTCATTTTTTCGAATGATGCAGTAAGATGAGCTGGCAAAATGGATGGACGGCATGGATAAAATACATACATGATTGTGGGGCCATAACATCAAGTCACTACCTACCAAATCTAAGTCCATGGAATGGCGCGCGTGTAACATTACACAAAAAATGGCCCCCTTGAGGTGGTATTTTCTAAGATTTCTATTAGGTGGATAATAGTTTGGATGATTTAATTATTGGAATATTTGGATTAAGCATGCGGATGAGTTCCACAACGGATGTGATCTGTTCAAATACAAAAGGGGTGGTGCACTTGACTTTGTTATTTATCTGTAATACTTCATTAGACGTGGACTCTCATAATGTGGAGACTTTGGATGAGTAGTTTTGATGAATTGAAGTACTTTAGGTT
>JAJHSJ010001928.1:0-43903 GCA_021015155.1 Magnolia officinalis
TTCCAGTGTCTCATCTGGCCACTCACGATATGCCTGTGGAGGCTACACCCTGATATCGCTGGGTATACAGTAGTCATATCACAAATGCGAGATACATGAGTCATATTATCCAATCATGCATCAAACCTGCGCGTACCGAGCGCTCATGTGGGGCAACTCCGTTTATCAGAGAGTCCTATAATAATTAGCCCAATGGCATGCACTATGATCAATTACTCCTCATATCAAGCATACATATGATGCGTATGGGCATGTATCATGATGCTATGCTGTCACATACTCATAATCGGTATCGATAATCGGCCTCGATAATCGGACTATATGTAAGGCGGGTCCAAAGATGAACATCCGAAATAAATTAAAATATAAAGATCGGCCTTCAACTGTGGATATGTCAAATCCGGTAGCACGAAGCCCTTTCGTATATGGCAATGATGAACCATGCAACATCAATGGGGCCCGGTGATTTGGGTTGACCCATAATAATGAGAGTAGGCCTAACAAAGGCCTAAGGAAATGTCACAGTATGAACATTTAATTATCATCGCCCATTAATGTGGACATTTAACCAACATTGCTCCCAAGGAGTGGTGTAAGGCCCGTATCCTAGACTGTACCGTTCCGTAGGCTTCCGCAGTCCTTCCGATCGAATTCAGGCAACCCACGACCTATAATCGATATTTGCGTGCAACTCTGAGTCATACCCCGTATTCCATAGTCGGCTTAACCTGAGACTCGTATCCTTGCGACCGAGCCATCGCTGCGGTTCCAACGCCGCGTCTCGCACGCCGATACGATACCTAGACCAGGAGATGTGGGCTCGCGTTCATTTCAAGGAAAACGTCGTGCATTTGCAAAACCCAAGAGAACCTTTCAAATCAATCCCATCAATCAAGTACATATCACACCTCAAGTCAAGTACAATCAACCCATACCCTACCCTTACCTCTCTCTTACACAAATTCCCTAAAGTCGACCCTCTCTTTCTCTCTCCATCCCTTACATCACCTCTCTCTCTCATCTCTCTCTTCACTCCCAAGAAATCCCACCATGAAAGGGAACGTCCAAGCTCTCCACGAGAAAGAGTTAGGTGTGGCCCACCTTCCTACCACCCAATCCCACCATCCAAAGATCATCTCAACCATTGAAATTCATCCCTTGGAGCTCTAGAACGCATCAGTGGAAAGAGGAGTCCAAGATCTAACGGTGGGTGTTCATAGCATATTAAATTATTGATTTTGTATATTTGAGGGCCCACACATGGTGGGACCCATCTTGATGTATGCATTGGATAGGGAGGGCCTATAGTGGCGGGGTCCCTCCCCTTCTGTAAGACCCGTATCCTGGTTTGTACTGTTCCGTTGACTTCGCTATCCTTCCCGTCAAATTTCTGCAACCTACGACGTATAATCAACGTTTGCGATCGATCTTAAGTCATATTCTATATATTTGAATCAGCTTAACCCGAGACTTGTATCTTAGCGACCGCGCCGTCGCCGCGATTCCAACGTCGCGTCTCGTGCGCCAATCCGACGCTTAGATCATAAGATGTAGATCATACATTATAATAATTATGGACCGCATATTGCGGGAACCACCCATCCCATGTGGCACAAATCCCTAGGTAATTATGAGGGTGATGGATGACATCACCCTAGCTATAGCCACCCTAGCCTAGCTATAGCCACCCTACCCCCTAGCCTTCTTACAACACTTATAGCTAGCCACCCTACCCCTAGCCCTCTTACAACCATTTATTGCAAGCCACCCTCTCTTACAAGTAATCATGGCCTACCTAAGCTACTCTTTCGCTCTCTTTACTACACTCTTTTTCCCTCATTTCTCATCACTTTTTCCCAAGCAAGAGAAGAGGCTCTCGTCCAAGCCTTCCCATGGAGAGAAAAGAGTGATTTTGGTGGCCCACCATTCCTATCCCTTTAACCATCATCCTAACCATTCAAACCCCATCCTCCACCATCAAAGTGAGACACTAAGAGATTGGCTTTCCGACGGACCAAGAAGATCGACGGTGGGTGCTTTGATAGGGTAGTTTTCATGCTTTCTTAGATGGGTCAAGTGAGGCCTACCGATCAATGGTATGGATCTCACTTGGGACCCTAAGAGATGGCCAATGGTCCACTATGATTATCTTTTGATGTATGATGGAATGCAAGGGAGGGCCCATAGTGTTGGGGTCCCTCCATCACACGTGTGTCCCACTTTTTTTTTTCTCTCTCTCTCTCTCTCCATTTTCCTTGATTGTGATGATGTGGTTGTGTGGCCCACTTGAATGGACCCCACCATGAGGCTTGTATTATAGCCAAGCCATTTATAAGTGGGGCCCACCTTATATGTAATGTACCTATACCACCCATCATTTGGTGGCCCACTTAAACAGGGCCCACCTTGTAGTATGTTAGGCCGTCCAGCGTCCAGGGACGTTGGACGTGTTTGGAAAAACATCAATATTAGCTTGATTTCCAAGCTCATGGGGTGACCCACTTGTTTAGGCCCCACCTTGATGATTGGATTCAATCCAAGCCGTCCATCCCTTTTCCTACCTCATTTTAGGCATTGAGCCGAAAAATGATGTTAATCTGACTCTCAGGCGGACCATACCTTTGGAAATAGTAATTTTCACCGTTGAAAACTTCCCTGATATTTCTGTACATTGAAAAATATCCAATGTTGGGCTTGATGGATGGATTTTGAGCTATAGAAACCATTGGGTGGGTCTGATTCATCAGATGCGGGCCCTACACCGGAAAAACATGATTTCAAAAATAATAATAATAATAATAAGAGGGTGCAGCGCCTGCTGCTGCTGTGCAGCAGGACGTTGCTTACGTCAGCGTGAAACGGGCAGGGACCCACGGCCCCATCCATGGGCCCACCATGATGTATATTTACCATCCAAGCTGTTCATTAGGTGGACCACTGCCTGACGTGGGCCCCCTCCAAAAATCATGCCAATCCCACGCTCAGGCGGCCCACATCACAGGAAACAGTGTGAAGTGAACAGTCTACCATTGAAATCCTTTATGGGTCCACAGAAGTTTCGGATCAAGCTGAAATTTGTTTCTCCCCTTCGTCCAGGCCTTCCTGACCTTATGAACGGGTTTGATGGAAGATAAACATTAGGGTGGGCCCCACGTGGGACCCGCAATGATGTACGTGTCTTATTACTACCTACCGTCCGCCTAGACGTGGTACCCACTGTGATGTATTTGTTTTACCCCACCATCCACTAGACAGTGGGCGTGTGTGGGTGTGCACGTGTGTGTGCATGTGTGTGAGAGTGTGTGCATGTGTGTGTGAGTGTGTTATATATATATATATATATATATATATATATATATTATATATAATATATAGTATTGTAATTATATACTATCTATAAGTTTTATATATATATATACCAGATGGTGGGCCTCTATGGGCCCCACCATGATGCATGTGTTGCTCCAACCCATCCAACCATTTTGAAAGATAATTTTGGAGCTTGAGTCCAAAATGAGACAGATCTAGGATTAGGTGGGCCCCCTTATAGAAAGTAGTGGATTTGATTGTCCACCATTAAAACCCTTGGGCCACCCATTTTGGACCAGTATGATATTTGCTTTTCCCTTTCAGGTCATTGTGACCTTATGATCAGATTGGATGGGAAATAAATACTATCGTGGGCCTTGGGATTTCAATGGTGGAAGTCATTATCACTACTTATGTAAGGCCCATGTTATGGGGCCCATTCAATGTATTTGTGGCATTATTGAGGCCCACCTTGGTGTATGGCCCATGTGTTTAGGCTCATTCAATGTATATGAGGCCCATGTTACGAGGCCCATTGTGATGTATTCAAAGGCCCATGGGATATGGCCCATTGCAATGTACCTAAGGCCCATTAATGTGGCCCACTTGATTTATAAAAGGCCCATATGATGCGGCCCATTTGATGTATCTAAGGCCCATGGGTCGAGGCCCAACAGGATGTCCTTAGGGTCCATTGCAATGAGCAATTCCTCCATAGTGTATGTAATAATGTTTGATGACAGGTCATGCCTTGGGAGCAATGTTGGTTTGACGTCCACGTTGTAAGAATAATGTTGGTTAAATGTCCGCATTATAACTCTCCCTAGGGCCCATTAGTAGGCCCATACTTGTTGATAGTTCACCACTTTATAACATGCTTAGTATAGCTCCATGATTTATACCCATACGCATCATTTGTATGTTTGATATGAGGAATGTTTGATCATAGCATAAGCCGTTGGACTAAGACATTTACGGGACTCCTTATGAGACGAAGTGCCCCTCATGAGCACGTAGTACGCGTGAGATTGTTACATGATTGTACGGTGTGACTCATACATCTCGTATATGTGTGACTTGATCACTGCACGCCCTAGCAACATCAGGGTCGTGACCTCCACAGGCACATCGTGGATGGTCGTATTGGATACCGAAAATACTTTGTTCTAGCACTGTGGTCACTTAGGATGTCCTTGGGTGAAAGTCCCAGAACCTTTTTGGTACCAGGGGATGCTCCAACGTCTAGACCGAGTGGATACACGAGCGCCCGAGTGCCGAATACCAGTAGGTCGCGTCTCCCACTGTGCCGTGGTCGGTTGGAAGGGGGTGTGGCCTTATCCGCCTGAGTGAGGGGGCTATAAGCTAGGCTGAGTTTGACTAGCTCACAAATGAGTCCGCTATCGACGAGCCGAGTAGGTATTGGCAGACTATTGGTCAGGAGGATAGTGTGGTCTCTTCCACTTGCTTGACTGCGCAGCTAGGGAGGAGGCAGTTAGTGTGAGGTGTATTAGACCCCGATGATATCCAAAGAAGAACTGTATTGATATGTGTACTTGGGGAGTACTAGCATGCTTGATTTGCATATCGCATATGACATTTGGCTACATAGGCCTCGCATCGCATGGCCTTGGTATGGCCAATCGCATTCATACCTTGCATTACATGGCTTTGGTTCAGTTCATAGCATTCATGGACTTACCGCACATTTCCGCATTACTCTGATGTTATACACTTGGCACTCGCCTCGCGCACACACTTACACCACCCTCTAAGCTTTTGTAAGCTTATGCACGACCGTTGCGTGTAGGTGTCATTGGACAGCAGCAGCGCTGAGGCAGGAGCGCGTATCAGATCTCTTTTTGGAGCTTTCTGATCACCCTGTATTTCCCTTTCCGCATTGTACTTAAAAGTTTTTGATATAGTGAATATGTGGTGATGTTGTTTTGTGACTTGGTTATGCTCCATTACAAAAAAAAAAAATTATACTGAAAATCCTCCTTGTAGGATCCCAGGATCGGAATCTGGCGTATGGGCGCTGGGAGCCGAGAATGGGGTACTACGGAGGCTGTCGGCACCGAATTCGGCGATCGGAAATTTTGTGACCCCGTTTTCCGAGTTTGGGGCGTGACACCTTCTCACGTCTCTCTCTCTCTCTCTTTGTGTGATTGGCGTGTGGCCCACTTGATCCACGCTGCATAGCCGTGGGACCCACCAGCCCCATACCTGCTATACATGCGTAGTATCCACACCATCCAATCATTGGACGTGGTTGTGGACCCCACCATGATGTGACATCCAGGCCGTCCGGGCCTGGACGTTGATGTTCCAATAATATATATATATAGTGGCCCACCCACGTGGTGCCACCTTGAGGCATGTATTCATCCCCACCGTCCAAACCATCATAGGACGGTGGGGTCTGCTGAGATTTTATGAGGTAATCCACATCGTCCACACCATAAGACGGTGGGACCCACTTCAGATGTATGTGTTCTATCTCTGCCGTCCAGATAAGCTAGACAGTGGGGCCCTATTTGATGTATGCGTTCCATCCACGCTGTCCATCGTATGTAGGCCCACCTGCCATGTGTGAGACCCACCAGATGTGGAATCCGCACCGTCCAGACCTTGGATGGTGGGAACCACCTTGATGTATCTGTATATATCACACCGTTTAGTATTCTGGACGGTGGAGCCTGGCCACACATGTGGTGCATCCACACCATCCAAGATTGAGGTAGATTCAAATCTCTAGTGGGCCACGCTTGTGGGACCCACCTTGATGTTTGTATTTTGTATCCTTGGGGACCCATCATGATATATGTGGTTTATATCCACGTCGTCCATTGTTTTGGGGATGTGGGACCCACCCACACGTGTTGCACATGTGGGGTGGGCCCTACCTTGATGATGTGTTGTATGCCTCACCGTCCAGCTGTTTTTCTCATCCACGCCGCCGTCCACTGTCTGGGATGGTGGGACCAACCTTGATGTATGTATTTTAAATCCACACCGTCCAATGTTAAGACAGTGGGCCCACCGCAGTGATGTCAGCAAGTTCTGTGGCGTACCATGATGTATGCGACTTTCAGCCACACCGTCCATCTGTCCAGGTGTGGGACCCCCCCCCCCCCCCTGCAATGTATATGTGTGTTGTGTGGCGCACACCTTGATGTATGTATTTGTTCACCACACCACCCATCTGTTTTCTAAGGTGAGACCCACCTTAATGTATGCATTGTAAATTAGCACTGTCCATCTAGATGTTGATTGCTTGCCTCCAAGTGCAGAGGTTTGTAAGTAATATCCCGTGAATACATGGTCGGTCCCACAGAGAGATGAATTGCGAGAAGAAAAAAATCAAATGCAAAACAAACTAAAATTGATGATTTGATTTTGAAAATTTTGAATGGATGTAATTCAACTGAATTAAAATAACACTCAAGCTTCAAAGTTCCACACATAGGTTAATGTTCCAAAATCATGATGACTTGGATAACACAACTAGGATCTGAGCACTATGGTCAGCCTAATCGAAAAATAAAACAGTTTAAATATTTTAATAAATGATATAAATTATTAGAAAATAATGGATTTGCACCATTGACATATATTCTTAAGCGCCAATGATTTAAAGTATTCAATATCTATAGGATAATAAATATCAAAGAAATATAACAGGTTAAGAACCTCTCTCCTATCTAGGAAATCTGATTGATTCAGGGTAAGCCTATCCATCAATATGGATCTCATATGATGGAAACATATGGATCTCACAAGAGGATAAAAAATAAAACCTAAATAATAGATAACATGCATACACTATTCTTCTCATCATTAAAACAATCAATCATCATAACTTAAAGAAATATTAACCATGTGCTTCCCTCTAGCTTGGGCTAGAGGGAACTTAGAAAATAACTAGAATAGAGAAAGAAATAAACAAGAAAGATAAATGCAAATAAAAAAGATCTAAAAGAAAAAAAAAAAATTAATAAACTTAAATAAAATTGAAAACTCTTTAAAAATCCTAAACTTTGCTCTTGAATGCTTTGAACGATGTTTATGAATGCCCTAGGAAGCCCTATTTATAAGTAGGGAACTCTTTTTTTCGTACAAAGTTGAAAAACCCTAGAAACCGTCTCAAATATACGTATTTTTTCAAAATAGACTTCTCGCTGCATAGTTCGTTTAAAACCAGACTTCTGCTGCACAGTTTCCCAACATAAACTTCACAGCTTTATAATACACTTTTCAGGATGATTTCAGGATTCTTCACTTCAATCTTCAATGTCTCTTCATCATTCCTCACTTGTTTTCTTGGATATTGGCAATGTGAATTTCTTCAATCTTGGTCTCCTAAGATCCATCCATTGCCTTGATGATTTTTGAGAATCAAATTCATGCTTTAACACCCTTTTTCAATCCAACAGCTTCAATTTCACCTTGCAACACATACATGAGTAAAATATAATCTTACGGATTCATGTTCATAAAACCAAGATATACATGAGAAAAATTTATACAATATTGAGTCTCAACAATTGTACCGTGGGACGCACCATGATGTATATATTGTATATCTAATGTCGTCCATTTGTGCAGCTGTTGAGACTCAAATATTGCATAATTTTCTCCATTTATATCTTGGTTTTATGAACATGAATCCGCTTAATATTCTATTTTACTCATGTATGTGTTGCAAGGTGAATTTAAGTGTTTGGATTGAAAAATGGTGTTAAAAGCATGATTTTGATGCTCAAGAATTACCAAAGCAAGGGATTGATCTTAGGAGACCAAGATTGAAGAATTCACATGCTAAAGATCTAAGAAAACCAAGTGAAGAATGAAGAGAATCGAAGATTTGAAGTGAAGAATCCTGAAATCGTCCTGAAAAAGTGTATTATGAAGCTGTAAAGTTTATTTTGGGAAACTGCTTAGCAGGAAGTCTGTTTTAAACGAACTATGCAGCGAGAAGTCTATTTTGGAAAATATGTATATTTGATGCGGTTTTTAGGGTTTTTCAAATTTGTACGAAAATTGGAGGTCCCTACTTATAAATAGGGCTTCCTAGGGCATTCTAAAACATTATTCAAGGCATTCAAGAGCAAGTTTAGGGTTTTTAAAGAGTTTTTAGTTTTATTAAAGCTTTATAAGTTGTTTTGTTTAGATTTTTCTATTTGCATTTTTCTTTCTTTATTTCTTGTTGCTTTTTATTTCTGCAATTTAATTATGTTTTTCTAAGTTCCTTCTATCCCAAGCTAGAAGGAAGCACATGGGTTTAATGTTTCTTTAAGATTATGATGATTGATTGTTTTAATGATGAGAAAAATGGTGTATGCATGTTATCTATTATTTAGGTTTTGTTTTTTATCCTCTTGTGAGATCCATATGTTTCCATCATATGAGATCCACATTGATGGATAGGCTTACCCTAGATCAATCAGATTTCCTAGATAGGAGAGGTTCTCAACCTGTTATATTTCTTTGTATTCATTATCCTATAGATATTGAATACTTAAAATCACTGACGCTTGAGAATATATGTCAATGGTGCAAATCCATGATTTTCTAATTTTTATATCATTTATTAAATATTTAAACTGTTTTATTTTCGATTAGGCTGACCATAGTGATCAGATCCTAGTTGTGTTATCCAAGTCATCATGATTTTGGAACATTAACGTATGTGTGGAACTTTGAAGCTTGGGTGTTATTTTATTCAATTGAATTACATCCATTCAAAAATCCCAAAATCAAATCATCAGATTAATTTTTATTACTTAGTTTATTTTGCGTTTGATTTTTTTCTTCTCACAATTCATCTCCCTGTGGGATCGACCTCGTATTCACGGGATACTACTTACGACCTCTGCACTTGGAGGCAAGCAAACAAGTTTTTGGCGCCGTTGCCGGGGAGAGACTTAAAGAGATCAGATCTGTGCAAGATAGCTAAGGTAAGTTTTTTTTCCTAAGGTAAGTTCTCTTCTAAACCCTCCAAATTTTCTGTAGATTTTATTTTATTTTTTCTTTGAAAATAAATTCAGTTGGGTCTTTCAAGCACTAACTGTGACATAAGGTTGCCCTGCTTGGGATTTCATCACCCAAGTGCTATGGTTGTCCTACAGTTGCTGTTTGATCATAAAGATCATCCCCTGAATCTATTTTTCAGATTAGCATAGTTTAATTTCTAATTTCTGCATTATTTACTTTATTTTATTTTTATTTGTTTATTATTTATTTTTTTATTTTGTGGACTGAACCCTCATGGTCGGCCCTGCCGCCTGGGTTGTTGATTTAAGTTTTTATTTTATTTTAAGTATCATACTTGCTAGTTTATTTAGTGGTATTTGTTGTGTGGTGTGGATGGTTTATGTCCCGTTGGAGTAGGGATCAAAACAATCGACTCTCCTCTGAAGGGGGACTAGTTCCAGGCCTTATTCATTCACTTAGAAGAGGCACTCAACATCACTTGGATTCCATGGCAGACCCAGTTGATAATCCAAATCTGCCAGATCCAACTATAAATCAAAATAGAGAAAATCAATTTAATCCTCCTCTTGAGGATGAAATGAAGTTCATAGGAATGTGTTAAACCAACCACGGACTTTACGTGAACATTTACACCCTGAGAGATCAACTTTACCATCTTGCATAGTGTTCCCTGCTCACACAGGGAACATTGATTTTAAACCAGGTGTAATTCAATTGATTCCTAAATTTCATGGCTTGGATTCTGAAAGCCCCTACTTGCACCTCAAGGACTTTGAGGAAGTAATTGCAACATTACAAGTAAACAATGGCAATAGGGATATACTTAAGCTTAGGCTATTCTCATTTTCTCTAAAGGATCGGGCCAAAGCATGGCTCAACTCTCTAAGACCTAATACCATCACTTCATGGCAAGCCTTAAGTAGAGAGTTTTTGAAAAAGTTCTTTCCCGAGCACAAAACAAATGCACTAAAACAAGAAATCATGTCATTCTCCCAAAAGGGGAATGAACTGTTTTTTCAAGCTTGGGAGCGCTTCAAAGACCTTCTAATTACTTGTCCACATCATGGTTATGAACCATGGCACGTGATTGATGCTTTCCGAAAGGGGCTCACCATGGATACCCGTCAGTTCATAGAGATGATGTGTGGTGGAACCTTTCTTGACAAAGATCATAATGAGGCTTGGGATTTTCTAGATATGTTAGCAGAGAATACGCAGACATGGGATGTCTCTGCTAAATCAGACCAAACTAGACCCGTTCTTAGAGAAAAAGCGGGAATGTATGTCCTAAGAGAGGAAGACGACCTTAATGCAAAATTCGCTGCATTGGCTAGAAAGGTCGAAGCCTTGGAAATTAGGAAGGTTGATATGGTTAAAGCAAACACTTCCTTAGGTAATTTTTGTAGCATTTGTGGTGGTATAGACCATGACACAAAATTTGTTCATTAATCTCAGTTGTACAAAATATCACGCATGAGCATGATCAAGCAAATGCTATAATAACTACCAAAAGTCAGTTATGCAACCAATGGGAATACGTATAATCCAAATTGGCGTAACCATCCTAATCTTAGTTGGAGGAATGGACCACAAATTAATGCGCCCAATGCACCTCAAATGCCTCCACAAAACAACTTCTTTGGGGCACCTAACAATGCACCATATGTGCCCCCGCCAAAGCGATCATCTGTGGAGGATGCATTGACCGCATTCATGAACTCTCAAGCTCAAATGAATCAGTCTCTAATCCAATCAAATCAGGAATTAAAGACAGCTGTGGCTAGGATTGAGACTCAACTAAATGCTAGGGAAAAAGGCACCCTTCCTTCTCAACCTGTGCCAAACCCTAGAAATACACATTTCATTGGAGACTCAAATCCAAATGAGTTACATCATGAACAAGCTAAGGCCATCATTACCTTGAGAAGTGGAAAAGAAGTCGATAACAAGATAATGCAACCGGTAGAAATACCGGAGGATGAGCCACTGTCTCAAGAAAATGATGAACCAACTATAGTTCAAAAGCCGCAACAACAAAAAAGAATAAAGAGACTAAGTCATATGAGCCTCCAGTTCCATTCCCATCTAGACTTCGGAATCCAACTGTCCCCATGAAATATCAAGAGGTGTTGGATGTGCTCCAAAAGGTTACTGTCAATATTCCTCTGCTTGATGCCATTAGACAAATTCCATCATATGCTAAATATCTCAAGGACTTGTGCACTGTAAAGAGGAAATTAAATGTGCACAAAAAGGCCTTCCTTATTGAGAAAGTGAGCGCTATCATTCAACAAAGGGTTGTACCCAAATACAAATACCCAGGAAGTCCTACTATTCCTTGTATTATTGGAAATTTCCAAATTGAGCATGCTTTGCTAGATTTGGGTGCAAGTGTCAACTTAGTACCTTATTCGGTTTACAAACAAATGGGGTTAGGAGAGCTTAAACCAACCACGATTACACTTCAACTCGCTGACTACTCCATTAAGGTACCAAGGGGAATTTTAGAGGACGTACTAGTCCAATTGAAAAAATTCTACTTTCCCGTGGATTTTATTGTACTAGACACTGAACCATGTGTAAATGCTAGCGCTCAAGTTCCCATCATTTTAGGCCGCCCATTCCTAGCAACTTCAAATGCAATCATAAATTGCAAGAATGGAATGATGAACTTGTCTTTTGGTAACATGACTCTAGAGCTAAATATTTTCAATCTATGTAAGCAGCCCATTAATAATAATGATATCCATGAGCTGAATTTCATGGACTGCTTGACAGAAGAAGAGGAATTGGAACCTAGTCTGACTGAGGAATTGATTCAAGTCTTTGGGGACTTGAAAATTCTGATTTAGAAAAAGTGCTTGCTGAAATTTGTGATGATAATGAGAGCACTCAGGACATTGGTATGTACCAATGGAGACCGCGCACTCAAATCCTATCTATAGAGGACTTGCGACCTCTACCACACCAACCAATGTTCAAGTTTGATTTAAACCACTACCAAATGAGCTTAGTATGTATACTTAGGTGAAAATAAGACATCATGTACCATATCTATCATATCATATCTATCTTAGATTGTTAGACTAGGTTCCAAAGAGTTGTTTGAAGATTTTCTAGAGATTATTTGAAGGTTCATTTTAGATCAAGAGTTAAGGATTCCTTGATGGTAAACATTAATACACTCGATATGACCAATTAGATAACAAAGCATCAATGACGTCAAAGTATGGATGTAATGTATCAAATATGATGAGGTGATATTGGATGTGGGAATCATCTACCCAATATCCGATAGTGTTTGGGTGAGTCCAACTCAAGTAGTCCCAAAGAAATCCGGAATAACTATTGTGCAGAATTCTAATAATGAACTCATACCAACACGTGTCACCACTGGTTGGCGTGTTTGCATTGACTATAGAAAATTGAACCAGGTCACAAAGAAGGATCATTTCCTCTACCATTCATTGATCAAGTTTTAGAGAGGGTAGCAGGTCACTCTTTCTATAGTTTTCTTGATGGATATTCCGGATATAACCAAATAGAGATAGCCCTGGAAGACCAAGAGAAAACCACGTTCACTTGTCCATTTGGCACATTTGCTTTCAAACGGATGCCATTTGGATTGTGTAACGCTCCAGCAACTTTCCAACGGTGTATGTTAAGTATTTTTTCAAATATGGTTGGGAAGTTTCTTGAGGTTTTCATGGACGACTTCTCTGTATTTGGGAGTAGTTTTGAGGAATGCCTCAACAATTTATCTCTTGTCTTGTCTAGGTGTGAAGAGAAACACCTTGTCTTAAATTGGGAGAAATGTCATTTCATGGTTCAAAAGGGAATTGTTTTGGGCCATGTTATCTCCAAAAATGGAATCGAGGTAGATCGCTCAAAACTCGACATTATAGCTAATCTACCTATCCCCCGAACTGTTAGAGATATTAGATCACTTATAGGGCATGCTGGTTTTTATAGAAGATTCATCAAGGACTTTAGTGTCATTACTAGACCCTTGACTAATTTCTTCAAAAGGATGTTCCATTTAAGTGGACAGATGAGTGTGCAAATGCCTTTAATAAAATTAAATCATCTCTTACCACTGCACCTATCATGCGTCCACCAGATTGGACACTTCCTTTTGAACTAATGTGCGATGCAAGTGACTATGCCATAGGGGCTGCTTTGGGCCAAAGGAAAGATAAACGGCCCTACGTTATTCACTATGCGAGTAGAAACTCTAAACTCGGCCCAAGTGAACTACTCAACAACTGAAAAAGAGTTACTTGCAGTAGTTTTTGCTTTGGATAAGTTTAGGTCCTACTTGCTGGGATCTAAAGTGGTCATTTTCACGGACCACTCGGCTTTGAAATATTTGCTGTCTAAGAAGGATGCAAAGCCGAGACTTTTGAGATGGATCCTCCTACTCCAAGAATTTGACTTAGAGATAAAAGATAAGAAAGGAGTAGAAAACGTAGTGGCCGATCACCTTTCCAGATTGGTGTTAAATGATTCCACTGAGGAGATGCATATCCAGGACAATTTCCCTGATGAACAATTATTTGCGATCTCCAAATTGCCTTGGTATGCGGATATAGTGAACTATCTTGTAACAGGAAAAATGCCATATCATTGGAAGTCACAAGATAGGAAGCGTTTTGAAACCGAGGTTAGGAACTTCTTCTGGGATGACCCGTATTTATATAAATATGGGACTGATCAAATTTTTAGACGTTGTGTCCCAGAGGATGAAATTCAGAGTGTTATTTCTTTTTGCCACATGGAAGCATGTGGTGGCCATTTTTCTGCTAAGAAAACCACTGCAAAAATCCTGCAGTGTGGTTTTTACTGGCCTACCATGTTTAAAGACACCCCATGCTTTCTGTGTTGCTTGTGATAGATGTCAAAGGTTGGGAAGAGTGTCCCGGCGCAACATGATGCCTTTATCCCCAATTTTGCCATTGGAGATTTTTGATTGTTGGGGTATTGATTTTATGGGCCCATTTCCATCTTCTTTTGGATTTCTTTATATATTGGTTGGTGTGGACTATGTTTCAAAGTGGATTGAGGCAGTTCCAAGTAGGACCAATGACAACAAGTGGTCATACGATTCCTCAAGGAAAATATTTTTTCTAGATTTGGAACTCCAAAGGCCATCATTAGTGATGGTGGGTCTCACTTTTGCAATAGGACATTTGAGGCTTTGATGAAGAAATATGGCATCAAGCATAAAGTGAGTACCCCATACCACCCACAAACGAGTGGGCAAGCTGAGATTTCTAATCGGGAAATCAAACACATTTTAGAGAAACTATAAGGCCAGATAGGAAGGATTGGTCCCTCAGACTATCCGACGCTTTATGGGCTTATAGGACTGCTTATAAGACCCCGATTGGAATGTCTCCATACAGATTGGTGTATGGGAAGGCTTGCCACTTGCCTGTGGAATTGGAACATAGAGCCTACTGGGCAATAAAGAAATTAAACTTTGATATGGATCAAGCAAGTGGACAAAGGAAATTAGAGTTGAATGAATTAGAGGAGCTGAGGAGAGACTCCTATGAAAATTCTAAAATCTACAAAGAGAGGACCAAAGCTTTTCATGACAAAAATATTCTGAGGAAGAATTTTGAACCTCAGCAAAAGGTCCTATTGTACAATTCCCGTCTCCAGTTTTTTCCGGGAAAGTTAAGATCAAGATGGACAGGCCCTTTCATTGTGAAGAATGTTTATACTCATGGGGCTGTTGAAATTGAGAATCCACGTAATGGCAATGTGTACAAGGTTAATGGGCAGAGATTGAAGCCTTATGTGGAAAACTTTCATTTGGGAGAGGAGTCCTTCCCTCTTCATGAGCCAGAATATTCAGATTGATGCTCCTAGTCTGATGGAGCATTTGTGTAGAATTTGTATCATATTCATTTTTTAGTGTCACCTAGCAGGTGAGTTTTTCATGGCAGGTACTATCCACCCTTTCTTTTATTTTTATTGTTCTCTGCATTATATTATCATTACATTGGGGACAATGTAGATTTTAGGTTGGGGGGTGTGGATAGTCATCCATGTGATTTTTTTTTTTATTATATTTTATTTTTTTAATTTATTTTATTATTTTTTAGTTAATTTTATTTTTTTTAGGTTTATGAAAAAAAAATTCAACATTTTCAAAATAATATTTTTATATACAAGAATGTGAACATGATATTATGCGAATTCCAAAGGCAAAGTTAATATTTATTCTAGGTTGATAGTAGTCAGAATTCCGAACTGAAAATTATAACTTGAGTTCAATTATCTAATCACTAGTTTAAATGAGTTATAATTTGATGTACTGAATTCACAATACACCCTAGCTAACTTAGTGAGGAATATGATATGTGAACTATAATAACAACTTTTGATTCAAAAAGGTTGAATGAACTAGTATCATTGATATATGCTTAAAAGATAGAATATTGAAGAAAAAAAAAAAAGTGATGGAAAAAGAAATTTTTATTATAGAGCATAAATGTAATGACCATAACAATCGTGTCAGTAATCCGGAGTAAGGATACCTAAGTATCCATTACTGTTACCATTACAAGTACGATACCTTAGGTTATGAAGCAAAC
The DNA here is from genome assembly GCA_021015155.1 of Magnolia officinalis. Taxonomy (NCBI): domain Eukaryota; kingdom Viridiplantae; phylum Streptophyta; class Magnoliopsida; order Magnoliales; family Magnoliaceae; genus Magnolia; species Magnolia officinalis. The sequence continues at coordinate 15,909 of JAJHSJ010001928.1, forward strand.
CCGGTGGGAATCTTCATCTAAGGGTGGTCTATAATAATGATGATATGATGATAAAAGAAAGAAAAATGAAATAACTAGAGATTTCATACTCTTGGAATGATTGAAAGGAGTTAGGATAGAGAACATACATATTTTTCAAAGTTAGACTAGTGTCACGAGCACCTAAGGATATTGGATCGTAACTATTCTAAATTTTGATTAGGTCTCTGAACTCAAGGATGTAATGGATTAGGAAATTGAGATTCTAACTAACTTCAGACTTAGGGTAAGTATTGTTTTGTTTTGGAATTCATATGATGAATGGAGGCATAATTGTATAAATTTTGAGTGTTAAGCTATTTTTCATGTTTTCAATGTTTGTGGGTAACATTTCTGAAAACCCTCACGAGACTATAACTCGTCCACTAGGGGAAACCTAGGGGTTTAAAGGCTTGCTGCATATGCTAAATGCAATCGAGATTACCTGCGAAAGTGGTGTAGTTAGAATTTTTTATTATTATTATTTTTTTTCGTTTTATTTTGTTTCTAAATTAGTTTTTTTTTAATTATTATTATTATTATTATTATTATTATTATTATTATTTTTTCGCTTATTTTGCTTGGGACTAGCAAAATGCTGGTTGGGGGGTGTGTTGAGACTCAAATATTGCATAATTTTCTCCATTTATATCTTGGTTTTATGAACATGAATCCGCTTAATATTCTATTTTACTCATGTATGTGTTGCAAGGTGAATTTAAGTGTTTGGATTGAAAAATGGTGTTAAAAGCATGATTTTGATGCTCAAGAATTACCAAAGCAAGGGATTGATCTTAGGAGACCAAGATTGAAGAATTCACATGCCAAAGATCTAAGAAAACCAAGTGAAGAATGAAGAGAATCGAAGATTTGAAGTGAAGAATCCTGAAATCGTCCTGAAAAAGTGTATTATGAAGCTGTAAAGTTTATTTTGGGAAACTGCTTAGCAGGAAGTCTGTTTTAAACGAACTATGCAGCGAGAAGTCTATTTTGGAAAATATGTATATTTGATGCGGTTTCTAGGGTTTTTCAAATTTGTACGAAAATTGGAGGTCCTACTTATAAATAGGGCTTCCTAGGGCATTCTAAAACATTATTCAAGGCATTCAAGAGCAAGGTTTAGGGTTTTTAAAGAGTTTTTAGTTTTATTAAAGCTTTATAAGTTGTTTTTTAGATTTTTTCTATTTGCATTTTTCTTTCTTTATTTCTTGTTGCTTTTTATTTCTGCAATTTAATTATGTTTTTCTAAGTTCCTTCTATCCCAAGCTAGAAGGGAAGCACATGGGTTTAATGTTTCTTTAAGATTATGATGATTGATTGTTTTAATGATGAGAAAAATGGTGTATGCATGTTATCTATTATTTAGGTTTTGTTTTTTATCCTCTTGTGAGATCCATATGTTTCCATCATATGAGATCCACATTGATGGATAGGCTTACCCTAGATCAATCAGATTTCCTAGATAGGAGAGGTTCTCAACCTGTTATATTTCTTTGTATTCATTATCCTATAGATATTGAATACTTAAAATCACTGACGCTTGAGAATATATGTCAATGGTGCAAATCCATGATTTTCTAATTTTTTATATCATTTATTAAAATATTTAAACTGTTTTATTTTCGATTAGGCTGACCATAGTGATCAGATCCTAGTTGTGTTATCCAAGTCATCATGATTTTGGAACATTAACATATGTGTGGAACTTTGAAGCTTGGGTGTTATTTTATTCAATTGAATTACATCCATTCAAAAATCCCAAAATCAAATCATCAGATTAATTTTTATTACTTAGTTTATTTTGCGTTTGATTTTTTTCTTCTCACAATTCATCTCCCTGTGGGATCGACCTCGTATTCACGGGATACTACTTACGAACTTCTGCACTTGGAGGCAAGCAAACAGCAGCCCGCCGTGATGTTGTTTTGTATATCTATGTCGTCCATTTTGAGGCTGCTGTGATGTCATAACAATTTTTATATCTACTATGTTAACCATTGGCGTGCCCATTGATGTGATCTTGTAATAGCCTGGATTTTTGCCACCCTAGGATTAGACGTCCTTAGGCAATGTTCGATCCTAACACCTTATTGACTTGTCAGAACTGAATCCCACAGTCTAAATCGCTCCTTAAACCCATTTCCTTCACAATCTCACCCTTCACCAACTTTGTCCTCCTTCAATTTTTCTAGTACTTTCAAATTAGACACTATCTTAAAAGTTTAGGTGATGAAGAACAATACTAAACTAAACATTGCTAACAAGGTCTAAGTACCACCTCAGACCGAAATCACTCGGACTAAATCCTTTAGAAATTAGGCGAGATTTAGTTAGTGTTAAACCAGAGTGCCTGTGAAATTAGCACCAAACACTTAAATACGATCTGCAAGACCCAAAACTTGTAGAATCATTGACGCTAGGTTACCCTAAATATAGTCAATCTCATACCTACATTACGCTGCTCTCAGGAGCATCTCGAGACTCCGTATCGGATCTGGACCGCACGTCAGAAGTCCGATTAATACGAAGTTAAGGAATTAGGACTGCCTTGCTGGGCTTGACAACCATCTCGGAAATCAAATCCAGATAGTGTCCCAGCGCTATTCGCTTGAGCTCGGAGTGAAGAGTGTGAGAAATATGAAATTAATTCAAAATAAAATATCTTGAATAGTATCTGGCACGTGTTGCTTGCGAATCAGTTTTAAGCAATCAGACTGAATCAGACCAAATTACACCCTCGGATCAGGAGAAATTTCATACACATTTGCACGTACTCGGAATCTCCGATCGAGGTCCGCTGACCGTTGAACTGAAACTGGTCCGCCACGCGTGATCTGGAATTCCGACCGAAACGAAAACTTAACTAAACGTAGATCCGGTGTCGGTGAGCTTAAGTCCGACCTTTGGCTCAAGGAGGCCTGCCAGAAGTCCTTCGTTGAGCTGAAACTGACCCGTTTTGGTTATAACCTAAATATACTTTGACCTGGAGTCTATTTCAGTGAGTTTTTAGACTATATAAGGACCTTAAACCCTCTCTCATTGCAGCCATACGAATTTGAGAGAAACCTCAGAGAGAGAAGAGAGAAAAGAGAGAAAGTGTGGGAGTAGTGGGAGATTCTCCCTGCCACTCTTCCCTGCCGGTCCACGAGCTCCACCACTCCGTTCTAATCATTTTTCCGGCGATTCCAGCTCCGTTTCTAGGTAAGAAACCCTAACCCTAATCTGATTTAGGGCTTGGGTGGTTGTAGTTTATGAAATAGCTAACCTATTTCGTTCTATAGGTTGTCAAACTGCCGAATACGGAAGCTTAGCAAACCTATTGGATTCGTTACGATTCTATGATAAAAAGTGCGGACTTTAGGTGTATAGGTTATGGTTTTCAACGCTTTCAATGTCAGATAATGATAGATTCATGATCTGCATGCAATTGCACATGTACAAAGTGCTTTCTGTTTTCTGTTTCGATTAAAGATGTAGATTATGGAATTTTACATATTCTAGGTATTCGTAGAAAATACCGTATACGTATAAATTTTGGAAATGTGTTTGACATAATTATTTGTTGTATGAATATACGATATATGGATAAAATACTTATTTGGCGAAAGGATTCGCCCAAATACATGTTTTACTAATATACACTATGTATGTAGAAATACTGTATTGTAGAAAGTACCGTATACATATATATTTTAGAGATGTGGTTGCCATGATTATTTGTTGTATAAATATATTATATATGCGTAAATACTTGCTTGGTGAAAGGATAGCCCTAATACATATTTTGCTAACATATACCATGTATGTTGTAATAGTGTATTCTAAGTGTTTGTGAAAATGGCTGAATGAGTATAGAATTCTCATTCGTGCTCGCCATAACTAATTGTCATGGATATATGATTGTTGTATGGGCGATACCCTTTGACGAAAGGATTTGCCCAAAATCACGCCACGGCCTATATACTCTACTTATATTAAAATGTGTTGCCCAAGTGTTTGTGAAAATGTTCAAATGAATATGGAACTTGGATTCCTACTCTCCATGGCTATCCGTCATGGGTGTACGCGTGTTATGTTTGGGGCAACTCCCTAGTGAAAGGATTTGGCCTAATACCTATGTGATCAACATATGTCATGTATGTTGATGTATGTAGTCTAAGTGTTTGTTGAAATGTCTGAATGAGTAGTAGTTAGTAAATTGTAATGTATAAGGGTGTCGAGATATGATTCTCAACTCCTTTAATTATGTGTATGATTTCCTTGGATAGCTGTGTGATTAGGAATTGAATATGTACAAACTCATGCTTGTGTTGTGCTTCATAACATGTTCAATTGATTGTATGATTTGATGTATGTGATGCATATGTTTAAATTCATATTTACTTTGTATGATCCGTCATGGGTGATGGGGGAGTGGAGCAACGAGTGCGTGTAACAGCCCTGGCAGCCGTAAACGAAAAATACCATACTTTGATTGTATGATTTGAATCTTGATCCATTACTACTTTATCTATCTGCAAGTTATCATGTTTGGGGCTATGATTATAGTCCAGACAATCGGTACCAGAATTGAATTCGTGGCTGTGATTCATTTGCCACGTGAGATGTGTTCGATGAACCCGAGTCGTACTTCGGTTGGCGATAGTGGTTGGCCACGCGAAGTGTTTATGCACTTCATGTCGTTCAACTTGTTGTGCGCTCGAGCTAGCCGAGCTCGTCAAGTAACCCGATCTGTCTAATATATGTTCACCATGTTTGGACGCTACTGCTTGAACCTAGGGTACCAAACTTACCAGTGAAATTCCTTTTAACCATGGTACCTCGATCCGCTAAAGACTCATGAATCGGGCATGGTGGTATGGGACACCGTGGTCGAGCTGTCGGCCTACGCTGGGGCCAAGTGCCTCCCCGTAGTGACCAGTGAGCAACCAGACTCGTGAGCTGATTATGGTGATATGAGACACTATATTCGAGCTATCGACACCTACGGCGAGAGCCAAATACGGTGAGACCTGTATTCGTGCTGACGGGCGACGAGTCCTCCGTAGTGTCTTCGAGTATACTCTAAGGTCTGTGATTGACGACGAGCCCTTCACAGCAACTAGAGCATGAGTTGAGCCGAGTACGGTGAGATCTGTATTCGAGCTGACGGCTAGCGATTGAGCCGAGTACGGTGAGACCTGTATTCGAGCTGACGACCAGCAATTGAGCCGCATACGGTGAGATCTGTATCCGTGCTAACGGATGACGAGCCCTTTGTGATGCCTTTGCTACGCCTCTCAAACCATAATATCGTATGAGATTAACTAGGACTGACGACCCTAGAAAGGATCATGTTTGGGAATTATACAAGGGAGGTACCTTAGTTTCCCAATACTGCTGTTTGAAATGGACTAATAATTACTCGGTAATCATGCTCATCATCGCACTGCATGTGCCTGGTAGATGTGGAGCACTGAGGGATGAACGCATTCGCGAACGTAAGATGGTGTCGCATGAGGGTGGTTTGGCAAGGGCATACATCATGTCATTTCATACTTACATTAAATAAGAGTAGTTAGAATTGTTTGATTGTACTGCTTTATCATTACTGCTTGACTGAGTTGATAACATGTTAACCTATGCTTTATTGTTCCACTGAGTTGATCACTCACTCCCACGTTACGGGACGGTGTTGTACACACCAACCAGATTTGTTGAGTTTCAGGTGATGGTGATGCTTATGAAACAGAGCCGGACAATTGTGATGTGGAGGAGTTCTCCTACATGTAGTTCTCTGACAGGTCTATGAAGACCTGGTATTGTATTGACGGGGCTATGGTACTTGGAATAGAAGACATTACACTTCTTCACATTTGGTATATTTTAGAACTGTACTTGTAATTATTTAACCTGGTAACATTATCACACTCTAGAGACCCACCACTGTTTTTATATTTTTTATATATCTATCACAGTCTTCCGCTTGCTAATTCATTGTCTCTGGAGTATGATATTCTGTTTTGGCTTAATCTCACTCATGTTCAATGCACTAATACAGACAACATTCAATCATCATTATCTATGTTGCATAAGTGATGTTCTGGAACTCGGGAGTTGAGTTTATGCTCGACCCCCGATTTTTCAGGATGTTACAGATCTACTCGATGTATATAAGGCCCATTGGTGCGGCCCATGTGATGCAGCCCACTTGATGTATATGAGGCCCATTGGCGCGACTCATTGATGCGACCCGCTTGATGTATATGAGGCCCATTGGTGCGACCCATTGATGCGGCCCACTTGATGTATATGAGGCCCATTGGTGCAGCCCATGAGATGTGGCCCACTTGATGTATGTAGCCCATGTAATGAGGCCCATTGTTATATGTGAGGCCCATATGGTAAGGCCCATTATGATTGTATGAGGCCCGTTGAGATTGTATGTGGCCCATTATGTTATGTATGAGGCCATTGTGTGAGGCCATGAGCCCACTATATGTTTGGCCCTATGAAGGCCACTCCTTAGGAGCAATGTTTTACATTAATGGGCAATGATGATTAAATGTCCACATTGTGACCTTCCCTTAGGCCGATTGTCGAAGTCGATTATCGATGCTGATTATCGGTGCCAATTATGAAGGCCGATTATCGATACCGATTATGAGTATGTGACAGCATAGCATTATGATACATGCCCATATGCATCATCTACATGTTTGTTATGAGACGTGATTGATCATTGCATATGACATAGAGCAGGTTGTTTATGGGACTCCTTGAGAGACGGAGTTGCCCGCATGAGCGCACGATACGCAGAGGATTGCTGCATGACTGGATGGTATGACTCACGCATCTTACATTTTGTGATATGACCATCGTACGACCTAACTACATCAGGGTCGCAGCCTCCACAGGCATGTCGTGGATGGCCAGATGGGACACGAAAATGTTTGGTTCTAGCATACGGGTGTCATAGATGTCCCTGGGTGAAAATTCTAAACTTCCGTGGCTAGGAGACGCCCCAACATCTAGACCGAGTAGATATATATAAGCACATGAGGGTTGTATACTAGTAGGCCGCGTTTTCCACTGTGTCGTGGTCGATTGGGAGGGGGTTGACCTTACCCGCCTGAGTGAGGGGGCAATATCTAAGTTGAGTTTGACCAGTTTAAGGAATGAGTCCGCTATCGACGAGCCGGGCCCGATATTGGTAGGCGGATAGTAAAGTCTCTTCCACTTACCCAGTTGTGTGCTCGAATATGGACGACAAGTTGGTGTACAGTGTAATAGAACCCGATAATGATCCCAGAGATGTACGGTACTGATATGTGGACTTATTGAGCAGGTGTTGCATACTTATTCATTCATTCATTCACTATCCACTCGGGCTGGTGGTGCACAACTATTTGTTACGTGTACCTTCGCAATGACTAGGATTTCAGTTGGGGCGCGCGACCAACCTAAGATCAGGAGTTTACCACATTAAGTCTGACTATCCAAAATTAGGTATGGGACTAGTTTGGATAGAAGTCCCTTGTGGTGGACTCTATAGCCTGCGATACTACGTATTATCATCCCGACTTCATACTCCAGTTTGGTCATTTCATTCGCATCGCATATTGCATTGCATTCTCAGCACATAGCATTTGGTTTACTGTACTTCTCTATTGCATAACTTAATTAAGGTTGACGGTATTCGTGGACTTAGTATTTGATATTTGGCTTACTATGTTTCCGCATTGCATAACTGATCTACATTGCTTCCTCGGTATATGATATTGGCTTATTATGTTTTTGCATCACATAGCCTGGATAAGGCTGATGGTATTTATGAACTTGTCAACATGTTTCTATATTACTCTGATATCTATATGCTTGGCACGTGCAGCGCATACACTTACACCACCCTCTAAGCTTTGTATAAGCTTATGCATGATAGATGCGTACAAGTGGCGTTAGGTCGCAGCAGCATTGAGCTTGGAGCGTGCGACTGTCTTTTAGAGCTTCGATTTTTGATATATGTATTTCCCTTTCAGCACTGTATTCAAGCGTTTATATTAGTGGATATGTGATGATGATGTTGCCTTTGTGATTTGGGTAAACTTGTGATTATGCTTCTTATGAGATAAATATACGTTGGAAAATCCTTCTTGTAGAATCCCATCATCGGAATCTGGCGTATGGGCACTGAGAGTAGAGATGGGGTAATATGGAGGCTGTTGGCACCAGATTCGGCAATCGAGAATTTTGTGAGCCCGGTTTCCGAGTTTGGGGCGTGACAGTGGCCCACATAGAGCCTAACATATAATGAGCTCATGGCCTCACATAAGGGCCCAATACACATCCCATTAGGCCTCACACACAAAGGCCTCATACGCATCATAATGGGCCTCATCATATAGGCCATATATACATCACATTGGGCCGCACATAAAGACCACACATACATCATATCGGGCCTCGCTCATAGGCCACATACACATCATAATGGGCCTCATCATATGGGCTATATATACATCACATCGGCCACATCACATGGGCCTAATATCTGAGCCTCAAATCCGTCACAATGGGCTACAACCCATGGGCCTCAAACACATCACAACGGGCTACAACCCATGGGCCTCAAACACATCACAATGGGCCTCATATCTAGGCCCAATATACATCTCATTAAGGTGGGCCTCACACACAACATATTGGGCCTCACATACAACACGTGGGCTACATCAACGGGCCACACCAATGGGCCTTACATACATTAGGTGGGCCGCACCAATGGGCCTCATAAACATCAAGTGGGCCGCACCAATGGGCCACATATACATCAAGTGGGCCACATCAATAGGCCGCACCAATGGGCCTCATAAACATCAAGTGGGCCACAATACATGGGCCACACCAACAATAACAGCGGTTATAAGGATCGAAAGATCATCTGAACCATGCCACAAATAGCAGTGGTGATAATGATCTCCATCGTTAAACAGTTCACAGGGCCAAGGCCCACCACAATGTTTATTCCCATCCAATTTGATCATAAGGTCACGAAGACCGAAATTAAGAGGGAAAACAAATTTCATACTGATTCGAAACTTCTGTACTCCCAAAAGGGTTTCAATGGTAGGTGTTCATTCCTCCACTATTTTCTGTAGTGTGGTCCACATGATATATTTGTCTTATTTTTTTTAGTCTCAAGCCTTAAGATGAGCTCGCCAATTGGATGGGCGGTTGGATGTAACACATACATCTTGTGGTGGGAGTCCCATGTCCAGCTGAAATCAACGGACTGGATATACATCACATACGTAAGGTGGGCCCCATCCACTGCAAAAACAGATGGACGGTATGGATCAAACAGATACATCATGTGAGGGCCCACCGTCCCATCTTGGACGGTGCGGATAAAACACAAACAACACGGTGGAATCCACCGTCCATCTAACACATACATCACAGTGGTCCCCACCGTCCGTGTACTGGACGGTGGGACGCAACCCATAATCAGTGGACCCCACGTGGTGGAGGTGAGCCACCCCACATCTCTCACTATATATATATGTGTGTGTGGTGGTGTGTGTGTGTGTGTGTGTGTGTGTGTGCATTTATATCATCATGTATTCAACGTTCAGACGTCCTTTTGATGGACGGTCTGGATATGGAATGCATACATCAATGTGAGCCCATCTCCACACGTGCAACATGTGTGGAGTGGGTCCCACTCAACTAGCAAATGTACAACGTGTATAAAACGCACACATCACAACTGGCCCCCCCACAAGCATGGACGGTGTGGATGAAATCATACATTAAGGTGGGTCTCACTGTCTGGATAGACAGTATGAATATACAATACATACATCTGGTGGGTCCACACGTGTGGCCCACCAGCTTCGGATCAGCTGATATTTGCATTTTCCCTCCTGTCCAAACCTGGTAATAGGCTAGACACATTCATCAGGTGGGTCCCATGAAGGTGGACGACATGGATAAGACACATGCATCGTCAAGTGGGCTACGCATCGAGAGAGAGAGAGAGAGAGAGAGAGAGAGAGAGAGAGAGAGAGAGAGAAGGAAAGAAACGAAAAGCAGGGAGGAGCTCCGCCACTATGAGCTCCCCCCCTTAATCATACAACACACACATCAATGGGCCCCACTTGTCCCATACATCAAAGATCAATATCTACTCTAGAACACTCATCGATTCCGCTTCTTCTAGGCTCCATGGACTCCTTAGCTCCTAGGCTTCGATTTTGATGGAGATTGAAGGGTGGAGATGGGAGATAGGGTGGTAGGGAGTAGGCCACACTATAGCTTCTCTATGGGAAGCTTGGACATTTGGCTCTCTCTTGGGTTGCTTGAGAAAATAGTTTGAGAGAGAGAGAGAGAGAGGTGATGTAAGAGTGAGAGGGATGGGTGTGATGGGTGAGTGCTGGGTTGAGTGATGGGTGTACTTGACTAGGTATGGGTTGCTTTGACTTTGGGTGAGAGAAGGATGAGTGTTGTACTTGATTGATTGATGGGATTGATTTGACATTTAGTAGAGATTCTCTTGCGCGGCATTTTGCTTGAAATAAACGCAGGCTCACATTTCCTGGCTCGGGTTTCGCATCGGCGCGTGAGATGCGACGTTGGAACTGCGTCGATGGTACGGTCACAGGGGTACAAGTATCGGGTCGAGCCGACTCAGATATTCGAGATGCGACTTAGGGTCGCGCGCAAGTGTCGATTATAGGTCGTGGTTTGCCAGAATTCGACCGGGAGGACTGCGGGAGTCTACGGAACAGTATGGACTAGGATATGGGCCTTACACAAAAGCCTTGGAAAGTCTAAGTAGATAGCCCATGAAGGCTCTCAACGCAACTCGAAAATGATCAATGGAACCGATTGGCAAACCCATAACTCGTTTAGCTGGATATCGCCCACTCACTTAAAGGGTATTTGTAAGTCACAAGTTAATTACAACATATTTTCCTTCTCAAGTGATATCAAAAGTTCAAAGAAACCTAGCCAAAAGGAATGTCCATATATACCTCTTGGAAATAACCGTAGATCTGATTGCCCGATACCAAAACAAGCAAGTGAAAAGAACGAGATGAGTACCCTAACTCTAAAAGTCCTCAAAAGCACTGGATGCATAGAGTATCAACAAGAAAAACTACAATTCAAAAAAGGCCTGTAAGGGGCCATTCGCAAAAGGCACCCACAATTTGACAGTATCTTTACTGAAAGCTTGTGCGATAGCCTAACCCACAAATGAAACCTATGTGTAAAAAAGGCCTTTAGAGGGCTATCATTTGGCCTATTCAAGGACCACAATTGCGAGCCATTCTGGGGGTCAAAAGAGAGGACAAAGAACGGAGAGTTAAGGAAGGAGTAGTCGTTGAGAACATCTAAGGCCGACTAAGGTTGCGGTGAATTGAGCCAAATCTCACATGCCACCAGCTAATCGTAGTCGTACATGCGTTAAAGTCGGCTTTGCTCCTCTGTCAACTCTGGAAAAAAAAAAGCCTAATTGTGCTGTTATTTTGCCCAACTAAAAATACAAAAACTATAGACTAAAACATCTATTGAAGTTGAAAAGTATGGCTGGAATTGAGGATCTCCCTTTTGCATAAAATAGAAGGGCATCAAGTCTCTCATTTGCTTTTTGACATATCAGATCAACTTACATTATAGTCCACACATCACATGCACTTCAAAAGAAAATGGTCACTTTCTTTTATCTTTTATTCTATAGTACTTTTTTTACTCTCTTTTTTAACCTCATTTCGCATACTTGGTGTTAAACCCTGCGAAATAAGGCAAAGTACTATTTATTTTCTTTCTTTCTTTTTCTTTGCTTGCCCAAAGTCTTAAGGTCAATGAAGCATGGCTAGATACAGTAATCCCACTGAATTATATATATAAATCATTAAAGTAAAGATCGCACATTGTGTGAGCGTAAAATGGTGCCTAACCCATTCATTTTCCATAACTAAGACCCTTAGCCACAATTTATGGTTATATATAGGAAATCTTATGATTTCCTGACCTTCAAGCTATTTTAAGGTTTTTAGTTGACCGTATATTTTAAGCTTCACTTGATTAATGACGACTCTAAGTTACATACATCATTACATATGAACCAATCACCTCAACTGTGCCAAGCAAAAAACAATAGTAAGAGAAGAAAGCCAATAAAGCGAGGCCATGCGCACTCACATATAAGGATGTCCATAGCAAGTTTTTTTAGTTTTTTAAACTTACTTGACAACTATTAGAAAAATACAAAAATGCATGTATGAAACTTACTGTAAATTTCTCTCATACAAAAAGAACATTTAATCTTTTAATTCTAAAGCACACAAAACATATAATAAAATGATTTTAATTTGAATTTTTTAAATTACAGATGATATATACTAATAATAAACAAAAGAAATTCTAAAAGAGGAATAATTTTGTCTTCTATATAAACACACACACACACACTAAAAGAGTTAATCATTATTGATGACGTTCAATAAACTGAAAAATGAAGCTTTAAATTTTTATTTATGAGCCAAAAACTTGAATTACTTAATATAGTTTTAAAATATTTTTAGAAATATTTTAGTCAAAAGTTAAAAAGAACTTACCTCCGCTTTCAGCATTCACCTTTTAGTATCAAGTGAAGGGAGGAGAACTAATAGAAAACCTATATTTTTAATGAAAATTAATTTAAACACTTAATAAGTTAGATTTATCAAATAATTTTTTTATCAATAAAAATCACTTTAAATATCAAAATTCAATGATAAGTGTTGAAAATAAGTTTTATTAAATGCCTCTTAGAGAAAATTAATCAAAATTTAGTATTTATACTAACTATAAGTTAATGAAATAATTTTTTTATAAATATATTATTTTTACATGAGTATTTATGAATATATTATAGTATTTAAATAGTTATTTGTAAAAATGTTTTCATACTTACGAGTACGGGCTGACTCATATGAACTCATGTAATATCAAATTGAGGGAAGTAGAATGGGTACCGAGTAACTAATGTATTGAGTAAACTTTGTGGACCGTGATTTATGTATCTTATTTACTCTATCCATCTATTTTATTAGATAGTTTTTTAAGTATTTTATTTACTCTTTCCATCCATTTTATTAGAAATTTTTTATATATTTGATTTACTCAGCAATCATTTTATTAGATAATTTTAGAGCTGAGCCCAAAAATTCGAGCACATCCAAAGTTCAAGTGGACCACACCACGTGAAAGTGTGAATTGTGAAAAAAATTGCTGGGGCACAAAAGTTGTATCAGGTTGATATTTGTAATTTTCTTTCATACAAATAATTTATGTCCATGTGATCTTATGAATAGGTTGGATGAAAAATAAATATTATTGTGGGCCCTGCGAAGGTTTCGATAGTGAAAATTATTTTTCCCACTATTTCATGTGGTGTAGTCCACTTAACTTTGGATATGTTTCAGTTCTGGACTCAACTTTTAAAATGAGCTGTAAAAATGGATGGACGGTGTGGATAAAGAACATACATTCACAATGGGTCTAACAGAGTTTACTTTGTATGATAAAAACCAACTTAGTTACTCATTACACAATCCGATTTCACATGAATGGGGCTGCTATGCATAAAACATATATGTTTCTGGTCCATCGTGGGAGGGATGGGATGCTGGTCCCGTTGTGAGAGATCATTTTAAGACATTGGACAAAAAATAAGGTGATACAAAACTCAAGTATGCTACATGAGAAGAAAAACTGGGGACAGAGTTTCCTAGCATTAAACCTTTATGGGATCTACCTTGTATTCATATGCCATCCAAATTGTTGATAAGGTCATACCCATTGGGATGAAGTGAAAACATAGCCCGTTATAAGACTTCGTGGCTATACAAATGTTTCAAACAGTGGTCACTAAATCCCAGCCGTTTCCTCTTGTGCTGGCCACTTGAATTTTGGATCACTTCATTTTTTATCCATATTCCAAAATGAGCTCAGTGTGCATTTAGTGAGCTTGTCTTAACGCTTGAGTTGAAAAATAATATAGATTAAAAGATCAAGTAGACCACGATGCAAAAAGCAGCACGGAATTTAACATCTGCCATTGAAACCTGATGGGGTCATACAAGTTTTGGATCAATATAACATTTATATTTATTTTTACTCTTTATTATGTAAAGATTAGATGGAAAATAAATGTTGTGTTAGACCCTGTAAATATTTTAATGGTGAGAATCATTGTCTCAGTGATATTTATGAGGTGGGCCACTTGAAATTTGGATATGATTTATTCTTAGGCTCATTATTTAAAATGATATTAAATAATATCGAGAAATGGATGAATAGTATTGATATAATAAATAGTTTGTTGTTATTATTATTATAATAGGAAAATATAACTTTGATCTCCTTTGAACCGTTCGTACAACATAGAGCTCTTGGAGTGGGAAACGGATTGGCTACTCACCCTGCCATCAGCCCGGTGGCTGATGGTCGGTGCTCTGTGGACCCCACCTTGATGTATGTGTTTCATCCATTTTTACAGATCGTTTAAAGGCTTCGACACAAAAGTAAGAGGTATATAAATCTCAGGTGGACCATACCACAGGAAAAACTAATGATTGGATATACACCATTGAAATCGTCCTAAGGCCCACTGTACTGTTTATTTGAAATCCAATCTCTTGATTAGGTCATACAGACTCAGATGAAGGCAAAACACAAAAATCAGCTTGATCCAAAACTTTTATGCCCAAAAAGTTTTGTATGGTCAACGTTTATTCAACACTATTTCCTATAATGTATTTGAGATTTTGATGTAACTCATTTTTGTTCTCATACCATAAAATGATCTAGAAAAATAAATAGACGGCATGGATGAAACACTTACATCATGGTGGGGCCCACATAACACCGACCACCAGCCATTGGCTGATGGCTGGGGAGTAGCCAATCCGTTTCCCTTGGAGTGTCGGCACTCGTATTCGCAGCACACGTAACCATATCAGTCACGTTCGGTGGTGTGTGGTTATTCTATCAATCCTCCTTCAGGAGTGTGTCAATACGGTACGTTGACGTTTATATTCGCTAATTCCACGCGCGTGTCTAACCCCCTCCATCCACACGCAGGCACACGTGCTAGTTTAGCACGAATGCCATATCCGAACTTTCCATCTGGATGGAAATAATGGTTAGATCTTCTTCCCAAAAAATCATGAGTTTCGTTCCTCCTCCGGGCCATAGCTGCCATAGTGTACGGAGTTAACTGAGGGTTATAACAATATCTTTTTATCCGTCCACTGTCTTGAATGATCTGACCCACCTGAGATTTTAAAATAGCCTGATTTTTAGTTCGATGTAAAAAGAGCTAAAAATTTCACTCATCTAGAAAGATCTGATCATTTATACGCATTAGATATTGCACGTGTGCCTGCGTGTCGATGTGCGTGGCTTCCACACGCGTATCAGCCTCCCTTTACATCTCAATTCCCGCAGCCAGGTGGGGACCTGACCAAATTCCTTACGGTCGTGACCGTGGGTCCCACATTGATGTAAGTGTTGTATATCCGCGCTGTCCATCTGTTCTTTACAAGGAAACGGATTGGCTACTCCCCTGCCACCAGCCCGGTGGCTGATGGTTGGTGCTCTGTGGGGCCCACCATGATGTATGTGTTTTATCCATTCTGTTCATCTATTTTTACGTATCATTTTAGGGCTTGATCCCAAAAATGAGAGGGATATAAATCTCAGGTGGACCACACCACACGAAAACAATAATGATTAGATATCATCATTAAAATCCTCCTAAGGGCCACCATACTGTTTATTTGACATCCAATCTGTTGATTAGGCCATACATGCCCATATAAAGTTAAAAAACAAAAATCAGCTCAATCCAAAACTCTTAGAACCCGAAAAGGTCTTCAATGATCGACATTCATTTAACACTGTTTCTGTACTCGTGGACCACTTGAGATAGTCATTTTAGTTTTAGAAATGATGAAACACATACATCATATGGGTCCACAGAGCACTGACCACCGACCTTTAGGGGTAGCAATGGTGTAGCCAATCCTTTTCTCATTTTGGCACGTTAGCTAAAGCAGATATAAAAGTTAAAACTCACGTGTACCACATTCGATGAAAGAAAGGTGATTAACCATTAAAGGTAAAGGCCGTCTTTGAAGTTCTCCTGTATTGGATTTCACTGTGATTCGAAGTCAAAACTTGCTGAGCCTTACCATAATATCCATTTTATACCAACATAATTCCTTACCATAATATCCATTTTATACCAACATAATTCCTTCGTTAATATATACTACACTACATAAAACACTAGAGATTAAATGCTAATCATTTAAATGTTCTATGTATACTTAGAGATAGTTTGGCACCAAGGAATTGGGGGGATTTGAGGGGGTTTTAAATCTCCTAGTTATTTTGCAGCATAAAGTAATTGGGGTTTCAAATCCCTTTCTTTGAGGGGGTTTGAAATCAAAGTGAATTAGAAATCCATAGTGAGAGCTTGGATTATACTTTAAATCATTTTAATAGTTATAGGTATAACATGTGTGCCACTATACTATCATTCTATTGAGCACATGGCCCACTAATGATAATCATCATTGTCCAAATATTGTTTATGTAAATCAACACTGTCCAAACATTGTCCAGCATTGTCCAAACATTGTCCATGTAAATCAACCATTAAAAATCATTGATTAGTCTCTCAGACATGATCTTGTGCATGTGGCTCATGCGGGACTTGAAATATTATTATTTTCGGGCAGAGCATATATTTCAGCCACTTCTTATTACCATTGTGTTAAAAATTACCTATCTCACTAATTAGATATATTATAGTTGATATAGTAATTAAATTCAAACTCCTATGAATAAATTATGCATAGCTAATTAAAATTCATTCACACTCCAAGTGCCACACTGGAAGGATTTCAAATTCACGGGGTTCCAAATCCACGCTCCCGATTGAAAAGATGGCATGGATAAAACATATAAATGTATATTATGGTGAATTTTTGAGCCCACGCGATAAAATGATATGAAAAAACGGATGGACGGCCTGGATATAAAAAAATTAAATAAATAAAAACAGTCAACGTGGTGGGCCACGGTCACGATCTGATTGAACTCGGTAAGGTATCGACCTGACAGAATTCGCGCCGTAAGCAATAAAAGCTCTCCAGTTACCAAGCAGGATTTGAATCAGGACTCTTCTCTCTCGCTCTCTCATATACATGGATTCCGATTCAGGTAGAGTAAAAAAACCCTAGCTTCGGTTCATGCTGTGGAATCCCTCTTTTTCTGTTTATCTCCAATTTCGTTCATTTCTTCGCATTTGATTACTCCAAACGAGTTCTGATTTGTTCCTCTTTTTTAATTTTCCTGAATTTTGGTGTTTTCTAATGTCCGTCCTTCGAGCAGTGATCGAATTTCTTGGGCAAGTTCCCTTGCTACAGCCTCTTCCGAGCTCGTCTCTGAAGAAAATCGCTGAAGTCGTCGAATTCAAATACTACAGTGAGATTCATCAGCTTTTTAGGAATTGAATTTTGTTGTTTCTTTCTGTGAATCGTTATTTCTACCCCCACGAATGTAATTCAATTATAATAGAAGAATAGAGACGGGCATAAGTGATGTCCTGTCTCAGTTACTGAATGTGGGGCCTGCCTTTTTGGTGATCCACGCTATTAGTTTGGTTGGCCCCTTGATGGATGGGGGATGCTACACAGAAATCTCCCATTGGATAGTTCTAGAATTTCCTAATTGGCCTGCGAATGGATGGTTGGAAAGATAGGATAATGATCTGATGGATGGGATACCTCAATGGGTGATATTTGGTCCACTGGCATCCTTAGATGGATATAATTCGGGCTGAGCACTGTATAGTATGGTGACATCTCTTTGATAAAATACCTGTGGGAAGAAGAAGGGCTACAGCATGCATTTGCTAAAATTTACGTTGACCTGAACTTTCTGCTTCATGGGCCTGTATGGATACACATTAAAAATCGCAACCATTGGATGATGCTTTCAAATTAGATGGTTTAAGATCAGCCAATCAGTGTATTTTAGGCTATAGTCCATCTACATTTCAGTCCATGAATTGGATGGTCTGGATTGACTTGTGTGAATGCCAAGTGGTGGATAAGTTCACCGCATTTGGTAAATTGTGGCAAAGCATATGCCACGATCTAGCCCAGCTACTGGGGTCAAATTACTGTAGCGGTGTTCTCAGAAGTTTCAGGCACAGAATTAACAGATCCCTTTTGGCAAAGCATATGCCACGATCTAGCCCAGTTTTGTAATCGTAGTTAGGATCATTGGATCACAAATTTTTTCTCTATGGGCCTTTCACAGTGGGGCCCACTAATGCAGGGGCATTTTCATACTGGGCTCGAGTGGGGTCGCTTGTGGGATGTAGGGGCACACTCGGGGTGGGTGCGGCCCACGGAGGAGGTCTCGTGTTCGACACTCCTCACCAAGGGTGATTTATGTGCATTTCACAACGGACTCGAGTGGGGTAGCCCGTGGAGTGGGATGCGGGGACACACTCGGGGTGGAGGCCCATGTGATTTGGGGCCCACGAAGGGGTTCGGCCGAGGTCTTAAAACCCATGAGATGTGGGCCTGAGCTATGAGATAAAGGGATTAATTTGTCATACTCTAACAGTTCGAGCTTTTAGAGCAAGTGGTTAATTGTCCTGCATCAAATCAGTCTTCTTCACTATGAATGGACCTCATCACCATGCATGGCAGTGTGGGTACTCTGTACAACTGAGGTCCCATCACTACAATTTTGAGTAATCCTGCTACTAAATCAGTCCTCTTAATTTTATTCTGCTGAAAATCCATTGAATGAGAAAATCAATTTTTTGGTAAAAAAATGTGACGATTTTAACAGTTTACCGGTTTTGAACACATTTCAGGTTGAATATATTAAGTATTGAAATACTGATACTTGTGTGAGAATGCATGAATGGGTTTCTTGTCGCATTTCATTTTAGCTTGTTACATTAAATGTAATTTTGGTTCTGATTAAATACAAATTCTGTTCTGCATCTGATTGTTTTCTTTCCTTAATTCTTTTTGTATTTGGGTTGCTATGTGATAGATCATGGTGATTATGTTGTTCGAGAAGGAGAGATTGGGGATGGAATATATTTCATTTGGGAAGGAAAAGTAAGAGTTTTTATTTTTTATTATTTTTATTATTTTTATAGTGTTATAGATTCCTCTATAGTCTCAAGTTTGTTTTATACATTGTGGACTCTCAAGAATACCACCTTCTGAAAAGTAATCCAAAGCATACTTTTATGTGGCATGTCAACTTTGGTGGTGCCATTTCTTCATTTACCTCCCATGGAATCTTTATTTGACACACATGCATGTGTATTTGCACTTTTGCAATACTTCCACACAAAGTTTTAAATCATCATCATCATATAAGCCTTATCCCAATTAATTAGATTCAGCTACATGGATCATGTTCCGCCAGTCCACTCTATCAAGGGCCATACCTTCAATTAGATCATAGGTCATCAAGTCTTTTCTTACTACCTCCATCCATGTCTTTTCGGGCCTTCCCTTGCCCCTTTAGAGCCTTCAACTCGTACCAACTTACTCCTAACGGGCATGGTTCTTGGCCTCCATAGCACATGACCGAACCAACGAAGTCTACTTTCCCCCATCTTATTACCTATTGGTGCTACTCCTAAGTTCCCTCAAATGTGTTCATTTCTAATTCTATCGTTCCCCATCTGACCTATCATCCATTCAATATCCTCATTTCAGCTACACTCATTGTATGAACATATTCTTTAACTGCCCTCCTTCATCTGGTCAATCAAAACAATGTCATCTGCAAACAACATACACTAGTTAGGGACCACTTATCTCTCAATGCCAACCCCTAGTGCAAGCGTATGGTAATTGGAACACTAGTGGTCCTCACATTTGTCACCTCTCCCTCATACATTTCCACAGTCATGTCATTATATCCTCTTGAAATTCCTTTCTTTCACAACAGTCATCAGATTAACTCTCTAGGGACCCTATCATATGCTTTCTCTAAATCAACAAAGACCATACAGAGCTTCTTCTCTCCGTATATTTATCCATCAATTATCTAAATGGGAAAATAGCTTTAGTAGTAAACCTGCCAGGCATGAAACCTCAGTTTTAAATAACATCCGAAAATGGGACATTATTGGATCATATTTTACCGGTTTTGGTGGAGAATGAACCTCACAATCCCCTTTACAGTAAAACAAGGGATGACTTGGTCTTGATTGTCCCTGACTTGCCCTATATGGTTAACTCATCCAAATCCAGTTCTGCAGCTCGTGCATTTTGATGTGCATGAGTGCTGAGCATTTAGACATTCACACTATGTAAGACTACCAAATAACTCTTCTTAATGCTCCTTAAGATGGGAGATTTCTCTGAAAACAACGTTTCGTTATATGTAAAGATAAGAAATTCTTTAATATCACAAATAAAATAAAATAATATTAAATGCTGCCAACTTATGACTTTTGAGGAATTCATTTAGCTAAGAAAAAATTAGCTTCAGCTTCAAGGGTGGTGACAATATTAGTTTTATTTGCACGTGCTGTTTCTCTTAAGAGTACCAATTTGGTAGTTTGTGAGAACTAGTTGTAATGCTATATGCCCTCTAGTGGTCTACCAATACAAATCATGTAGGGTCCAATGGTTCTAGGCCTTAGGTGCATTCTTTCCCCAAGTTGTAGGATGAAGGGTCATTGTTCCCACGGAGTGGCAACCTTTTCCCCTCTGAATATGTACAGAGGTTATGGCACGGAAAAAGAGAAGATGAAGAGAAAAGAAAAAGAAGAAGAGTGAGAAGAAAAGAAATGAAAATGTGCTTGTTAGGTCACACGCCCCATCTCCATTTCCTTTTTAATAGAAGATTACATAATGACCAAACTGCCCCTAACAGTACAAATGTACAATATGCCCATGTATAGATAATGTGGACCATATGATCCACACTGTGAACTATAATGCATACAAAATTAGGGGCCACACACACACTGAACTGATGTGCCATATACCTGGACAACTCACTATAGATCAACTTCTAGCTGGACAAACCATTATAGATCAACTTCAACATTCCCCCTCAAGCTGGTCAGTAGATTTCTTTGATACCCAGCCTGGAATAAGCTCAATTAGATTGATTGCAGCCAAGCCCCTGGGTGTATCCCCAAGTTGATCTTGAGATTTAACTAATGGAGTCGATATCCCCCCCCCCCCCCCCCCCCCTTCAGAATTTCATTACAAATGGCAAAAATCAGCAAGAAACAACTATTCCCCTTACTCCTATCAGGCTAGGATTTTCCATCAAGCCTTTGGGGTCAAGATTTTGTTGTTGGAGACTTCATGGATGAAGTGGCAGTCGACCTCAATTGTGTTTGGTTCTTTCATGAAACACTGTAGTACTAGCAATCTGTGCACCCGCCTGATTGTCAAAACACATTTGTATTGGTTATCTACCCTGAATGTATTGCGATGAAGTCCTTAACCACACTAGCAAAGATGTAGCCTGAGCCATGGTTCAATACTTTGCTTCTGCACTAAATTGAGCCACAACACTTTGCATTTTACATGTGACTAAATTTCTACTCATAATGTGAAATATCCAATAGTAGATCTTCTAGCAGAAGAGATCTAGATGCACATGTAGTTTTTGTAAAGAATATTGATTGGTAGTTTGTGAAACCATATCTGTCACAGTTTATTGCTTTCTAGTTGTCACCTACACAAAACCTATAAGGTCTGTCCTATCAGTTCTCAGCCTCAGGCGGGTCCATTCTTTTCGAAAGTGTAGGCTGAGGGTTATTGTTCCCATGGGCTCCAATATTTTCCCTCTTTTAATATGTGTAGAGATTATGGCTTGGAGAACAAAAGAAGGAAGGGCAAAGAAAGGAATAAATAAAGAATATACCCAGTACACAGTGTGGACCATGAGGTATTGTGGACCATACATGGATGATTAGATCTGTCTGCATGATCGTGGCTCCTAATTTTATGTCTAGTATAGTACACGTACTGTAATGGATACAAAATAAAGGGCCACACTCATGCACACTGATATGACGAGCTATGGATTGGCCACAATACAACTTTAATGCTCAACTTGCTCAGATTGACTGTGGTCAAGTGCTTTGGCGAACAGGTCTGCAACTTGATTTTGATATTTAACATATGGTGTCAAAATTTTGTTGTTGGAGGCCTCGCGGACGAGGTGCTAGTTGACCTTCATGTGTTTTGATTACTAGTGATATGCGATGCCACCAGATTGTCACAATATGATTACATTGGCTATTCGACAGTGAAGCCCATCTTTTGTAATGAAATTCTCAACTGCACTAGAATTCCATCTCTATAATAATGTTCTCAACTACACTAGAATTCCATCTCTTGTAATAAAGTCCTCAAACACTCTATCTCGCAAATGTGATAAGCCATCGTTCTGCTTCCACACTAGATATAGCTACAATGCTGCTTTTCTTCTTCTTCTTCTTCTTCTTCTTTTTACCTGCATAAGATTGCTCTTTGGGGTTCCTTTGAGGTAACATAAAATGTGTAGTGTACCACAACATCCATATATGCCTATATGGTACCCTTAGCATGTATGAACTGACTCTCGATGTTAACAACTTAAGTTATATTTGGCCGTGTGATGGTCGAGTAAATAAGTTTACCAACCGGTCTGCAATATCTCCTTGAATTTTCAATCAGTTTCTGTTAATCTCTTGCAAACTTTCAATTTGGATCCATGGGTGCATCCACAAGCTTTCGACAGAGAAATCCAGTCTCTAATGGCAATTCCACGACATATTTCCTTCAGGCCAAACTGAATGAGACCCACCTTTTTACCCGATGATGACTTTCAAATTGAAATGCATGCCATTTGTACAGTGGACATGCATGAATATGTTCCGCCACACCTGTACACGCTCATGTGCTTGCATATCTGTGATATGCATATAACGCTTTCCGGTCTACAGGCAACCACATGTGCCAGCATGTCATACGGGCATGAGATCCAAGCCATCCTTCAAGTGGGTCCAATCAAGATTTTTCTTGAATGTACATATATTTTTAGTTTTAAGTTCTTTTTCTTTTTCCGAAGTGGTGTATTGGCCCATATCAGCTGATATCGCCAATGCATATCAGTTTAAGTGGTGACTGATATGGGATGAAGAAACCAGATTTTAACCTTGCTTCCGCTGCTCCCTAAAGAATTTCTACTTCTCCATATGACCATATGAAGTAACTAAGGACGAAAAGAAAAGGGTTCATGGCAGCCTACTTTTGCAATTCAAGTGGGTGCTTTTTGTGTATATTTTGTCGCCGTCTTTAGTAGTGGACTCCACAAGGTGTCCTCACATGAACACACATCTTTTCATACTTCACTGGCACCTATAGTGCCAATCAGTTGTTTTTCTATAACAAATTAATATATTTATTAAGAAAAAGAAAAAGAAAAATGCAATATTCAGCTTAGTGAATAAAAGTGTAGGTGGTACTACACCTTTGCCCAGGGAATTGGTCAACACAATAGCTTCTCCAGGGACACTATGGAAATATATATGGAATGGATCTTTCCTTGTTATCAATGACAAAAGCCTCTAGAATCCACAGAAGAACCCAACACCTGAGAGTGAGCATTCTTACAGTGAGCCTCAACAATCACCAGCATGGAGAAATAATCTGTGAAGTGATTCAAGCGAACCTTGGTGGCACTAATTTCCCCTTCATTGGAGTTGCACTACGTAATGCTCCAAAACAAAGTAGCTTGATCTCACCTTTGCCGTCCTTACCACTTAACTGTTCCTGGATGATCTCAAGAACTTATGTCAGTGTTTTGCTTCCAAGACCCTGCTGGAGGGGTAACCATTTATTGATGTGCTTGGCTTTCCTCAAATTAGAGTCAACAACCCCAAATCCATCTCTCCACATTTCGCCTTTAACGCCTAAGAATTCCTTCGGGACCATTGCCCAAACCATAAGAAATTAAGTCATTTCCTTGATTTTTCCTTTGTGTGATTGTACACTCCTCTTTTTGTCCTTCCATATGGCCCACATAATGGGAAAAGCAAGCACTCATCACAATACTCCCCTCGAGCTTTGAAAGGGCCCGGACACTACCCATCTAATAATTCGGCTTCAGATTTTTGAAGAGCAGCATGATACCAGAGAAAATGAAGAAGCATCACATTTATCCTACCACCTTAACATAGAAGAAGAGATGAGCTAATCAGTAGTTGGGAATCTGAATGTTCATTTTCCCAAGCTATGTCCCAGTGCCTCACTCATTGTGGGCTTTCTTTATTTCTCAAAGCCCAGTTCATA
Source organism: Magnolia officinalis (assembly GCA_021015155.1). Lineage (NCBI taxonomy): Eukaryota > Viridiplantae > Streptophyta > Magnoliopsida > Magnoliales > Magnoliaceae > Magnolia > Magnolia officinalis. The sequence continues at coordinate 40,313 of JAJHSJ010001928.1, forward strand.
CACCATCAGCTCACATTTTATTTCTTTAATTCTTTTTTTAATATCCCAGGAAGGAAAGTAATTGTTTAATATCTTGCTATGAGACAGAAGAACAAGTAGAACTAATGGACATCTGAGTAGCTATTTAAGACTGTTACGTCTTGCATTAGGGCCAAAATTGTGCAGGGTTTACCATTTATCTATAGTCAAAGGTAGCTATTACAGTTGGAGGTGCATCCATGTTAACACCTATGCTTGGCAGGCTGAGGTTTCTGAACCATTCTATGTGGAGGAAGGAAATCGACCGGAGCTTTATTTGAATCAGTATGATTATTTTGGCTATGGTGCGTATCAGATTTCCTAGCTTCTTTATCAAATGCAGCTCTCTCTCTCTCTCTCTCTCTCTCTCTCTCTCTCTCTCTCTCAAGAATATGTGCATTCGTCAAGAAGATATGTTTCAGTTCTACATCAAGGAGCTTCTTGTTATTGGGTACAGCTTTTTTAAGGGTACTCTTTAGTCGGCATTTCTAATGAGAGCTTTTCTGCCCCCAAGAGCTTTAGGTTACACTAGAAACAAGTGCATTTTTTGTCTACTGCTTTCACATCCTGAAATTAGTACCTTTTATCAAGAGTTAACAACATGGAGTAACAAATTGCTATTTGTTTCCTTTGTTTCGTTTTGCTGAATAGTGCCTCCCTGAAAGTTGGCTATGTATAATATGTATATTTATCTATAATGCATGCCTATACATTTATGTATCCATGTCTGCACAGGGTTGTAGTTTAGATATGTGGAGGCATAAATAGGTTATATCATTGGACATGGGGTTCGTCTTTTGTAGCATGACAGCAAAAACGTTAGTGTGCAAGGCAATCCCATTAATCATCACAAGGAAACAAATCACAGTAACATGGCAGAGGTAATAGGGTTAAAGACAAGGAATTATGATCCTTGACTCGAGGCTCTCCACAATATACTTGGGTTTTTAATTCTGACAAGTGGGGCCCATGGTTTGGTTCCAAATCATTGATCTGTTGCATCCAACCATGGATGGATGATGCCAAAAGGAAATCTCTACTTGATCTATCACTTTGCTAGTCTTTTCTTTTGAGAAAAAAGAAAAATCTCAAACTTTTTTTTTTGTTAGCTTGTTAGTTTTGTTAGCTTGTTAGTACACCCACTGTCAGTTCACACTTCACTGTTAACCACCCCCACTAGGGAATCGATACCAATACCTCAGTGTTGAAAGAAAAAATCTCAAACCTCCAGCATCGATTCCGTAAAGAACCAAAAAAAAAGAGATGAAATCCTTTCGATGGGATGATTCTAACCATTTGATCAGTGGCTAGAGGAATGGATAGTCCATACTGATTATACAAGGAAAAAAAATCCTATTATTGGTCTTGATCGTCCATCACATGGACCCTACCTTGCAGTGCCTATCGCTCTCAAATCGTTTTATTTGGATGATCCATATTGATTATACTTCATTACTTGTGAGATACATCCTCACCACCAGCAGCAGCACCATCCATCATCAAAACCTTGTTCCAACTATTTGGGGTCGGCTTTATGAATCCAGTTTTGCCAATTCTTTTATCAAAGAGAAAACGATTATTGCTTAAGAGTTAACATCCATATTTTCTGGTATGTGAGATCTGGAAATGATGATGCATTTCTTGTTGAAAGGAGGTTATTTTTTGCAAGTGTGTTGGTAATGTAACTTTTGGTGTACTTTTTACAATTGTGGTGGCTTATTGTGTTCTCGATGCCACTTCTCAGCAATTTTCTAAATTGATTTGCTTTTGTTTTGTAGGTACCATTACTTCTGTTCATCAAGCTAATGTAATTGCTTTGACTAAGGTAGCTGCTGTTGTCATTTTAAAATGTCTCAAAATTGTTTCTTCTCTAGTTCTGAACTAAAATAAGATATACATCAAAAGGTGGTGCTACAAACATTATTTGCTTTCTAATTCGCTATTGATATGGCAGCTCACATGTTTGGTGCTGCACCATCAACACAGTACTTTGCTGCAACCAAAGTCAATCTGGCATGCTGATGAGACAGTAGATGCATACTCAATCGTGGAGCATGTATTGCGGTTGGAGCCAATAGAGGTATGCTGGATGATCCTTTATGTTTAAAATGGATGAAAACAAATAGAGGTATGTTGGATGATCCTTTATCTTTAAAATGGATGAAAACAATGTTTTCAGTATTAATGATATTGGCGATATATCCCATGATATATCTTGTATTCCACTCGTGCGATACAAAATGCATGGGTAGTGTCGATATATCCCCACCTGTTCGATCTATTCTATCCAGTGAGCATTTTTGTTTTCAATCCTTTTTTCATTGTTGTAAATCATGTTAAATCAGTGTCAAATTGTTACAAATCCATTATTCTTCATGTTTTGCATGAAAAATCATGGATTTGTAGCTTCAATTTCGAGATTTTGGGGAGATGGGCCAAGTTGTGGAAAATTGGGAAAAATCAAAAATTTCAATTTCTCGCAAATCAGTTGCAACATTTGTGTCCAAACACAAAATCAAACATTTATGTAACCTGATCTAGTGATTCTTGGTAATTTTGGGATTTTTCGGGAAAAAAAATTGTATTTTTTAAAAAATTAAAATTAAATTTTTTTTTTTTTTTTTTTAAAATTCCACTTCAATCAGCAGTCAATTGATCACCATTTCAAACTATTCAAGAGTTGAAATCATTATCACATACACTCTACTTTTGGGATTTGGGGGAAGATGGGTTGATTTGCAGAAAATTGGGCAAAATTCGAAGTTCTCCCAAATTTTCTCAAATCGGAGAGAGGATGAATACCAACATTATGTTAGAAAGTATCTTCACAAGTATCATTCTACTATTATCCGGGCATTGTATTATCGGTTTGTATAAAAACAGTACTATGCCCAACCCCATCGAGATGAAGATGATGATTTTGAGTCACTGTGCAACTCTATGGGTCTGAACCAGAACATTATCGATAGGTATATTTCTAGTTTTCTACTTGTTCCTTTTCTTTTGAATGTCTTGCTTGTCTTCTTACATTTATTGAAACTTTTAATATACTTACATCAGTTCAGTTAGACAACATAGAGATTAGGACCCCATATACAGGAAACCTATAATGTGGATTTTTTTTTTTTTTATTATTATTTTTTTTTATTATTATTTTTTTATATGTTTTGGTTTCTAATTATGTATTGATGTGCTTCTTAACAATCCTTGAAGTTTCATTGAAAAAATTGACCAATTTCCTAATGTTTCCCAATAACACGTGATACCACCGATATATCCCATACAATAACCGATATGTATCCGTATGCCAGGGGTGCGATACATTACACCATAATGATATGGAAAACATTGCCTCCACCCATGTCCTCTTGGGCCTTCCCTGGGCCCTTTTAGAGCCTTCAACTTGTATCAACTCACTCCTAACCAACAGAGTTCTTTGTCTCCATTGCACATGACCGATCCATCCAACTCTACTTTCCCTCATCTCTTATTGTTGCTACTCCTAAGTTCGCTTGAATGCATTCATTTTTAATCCTATCTTTCCTTTTTTTCCACTCACCCATATCAACATCC
>JAJHSJ010002504.1:0-57863 GCA_021015155.1 Magnolia officinalis
TCCCAGAGGGAAGAGTGAGGACAGGAGCGGACGTCAGACGGTCCTTCAGCTCCACGAATGTCTGCTCACATGCGTCAGTCCAACAAAATCTGCGCCCCTTCCGAGTCAACCTGGTCATCGAGGCTGCGATACGGGAGAAACCCTCTATGAAACGTCTATAGTATCCCGCTAAACCAAAAAAAACTGCGGATCTCGGACGCAGTCGTGGGCTAGTTCCACTGGCGCACTGCCTCAACCTTCGAGGGGTCCACTGACACCCTCCCCCTCGTCCCACGTGACCGAGGAACTTCACCTCCTCCTGCCAGAACTCGCACTTCTCCAGCTTTGCATACAGCTGGTGGGCACGGAGGGTCTGCAATGCGATCTCCACATGCTGCATATGATCCTCACGGGTCCTCGAATATATCAGAATGTCGTCGATGAAGACCACAACAAATTGATCGAGATATGGACGGAAGACCTCGTTCATCAACTGCATGAAGACCGCGGGTGCATTGGTCAATCCAAAAGACATGACCTGAAACTCAAAATGACCGTAACGCGTCCTGAAAGCCGTCTTCGGGATGTCCTCCTCTCGGACACGAATCTGATAATAACCGGAACACAGGTCAATCTTCGAAAAGAATTGTGCACCCTACAGCTGATCAAATAAATCGTCTATCCTCGAGAGTGGGTACTTGTTCTTAATCGTGACCCGGTTGAGCTCGCGGTAGTCGACGCAGAGTCTCGCAGAGCCCAACGAGCCATCCTTCTTCCTGACGAAGAGTACCGGCGCTCCCCACGGAGAACTGCTCGGACGAATGAATCTCAACTCGTGCAACTCATCCAACTACCGCTGCAGCTCACGCAACTCCATCGGTGTCATACGGTACGGGGCCTTCGAGATAGACGCTGTACCGGGCACAAGATCTATCTGAAACTCAATATTACGACGCGGCAGCAATCCCGGAATCTCCTGGAACACGTCGAGGAAGTCACAAACCACCGGCAACTGATCGATACATAAAGCAATGGGCTCCTTGACTACACAGGACATCAAACATGACAATGACTCTCCTCTAGGCTCTGCAACGAACTGAAACTAGGGCAAGCCAGGTATGCAGAACGTGACTGTCCTCGCGAAACAGTCCAAAATGGCGTGGTACTGAGCAAGCCAATCCATGCCCAAGATAACATCGAAATCCATCATCGGCAGTACAAATAAGTCAGCGGGCAAAAATATATCACCAACCAGAACTGGGCAAGACGAACAGAAACGGCTCAATATTGTGGTCTTCCCCAAGGGCATCGATACGGTCAATCCCTCACTGGCCGACTCAGTCGGTAATCCAGTCGATCGGTAAAAATCCTTAGACATGAATGAGTGCAAAGCACCGGAATCAAATAATACTCAGGCGATACATGAAGAGACTGGAAGTATACCCTCAACGACTCCTCCGGATGTCTGTAGGTCCTGCTGAGCCGCATAAAATCTAGCTTGAGCTGGCTGGGGAGGTGCTTGTCCCCTCTAAGGTCCCTGGTGCTGCTGCTGCCTCTGCGGCGGCCTGTACTGTTGTCTCTGCTGCTGCTAGGGCCTCGGCGGCTGAGGTGATTGCGGTCGCTGCTGAGGGGGTCGCTGCTATGCTGGGGGGTGCTGATGAGGTCGTTGTTGTGCTGGAGGCTGCTGATGAAGTCGCTGCTGTGCTGGAGGTTGCCGTGGCCCTCTCGACTGCTGCAGATGAGGGCGAGGGCACTCAGACAGGCGGTGCCTTGTCCCACCACATCCAAAACAAGCCCCTGTAAACGGCGGCTAGGATGGCGCTGAAGGTGCTGCTGGTGCCGCTGGCGTCCTGGTAGGTGGGTGGCTCCTATATCTTTGTGGTCGTCGATGCTGCTGTGAACTACTGGAGGGGGCCTGCCTCTTCTGACCCCTCCTCTGATCTTGGTCGGCCTGCGTGCCGGCCCACTCAGTCTCATAAATCTGAGCCCTCCGCACTACCGCCTGGAAGGTCGGAAGCTCATGTCCAATAAGACGGCCTCGAAGACCGTAACGTAAGTCGTTCTCGAAACGGCAGGTCTTTCGCCCCTCATCATCAACTATGTATGGCGCAAACCTCGATAGCGCCACGAAACAGGCCACGTACTGTGCCACGGTCATGTCCCCCTGCACCAGAGTCTCGAACTCCAGTGCTCTCTGACGTCGGATGTGGTCAGGGAAGTACTGCTCCTTGCTCCCTTAGGCTTGTAATGGTGAATCACCCACCTTGTTGGCCTCCTCCTTGCTCTCTTAGGCTTGTATGCTCCTTACCTTCTCTTTTGATGGTGGTAGATGTTGGATCAACGGTTGAGATGGGAGATGAGAGAGTAAGGAAAGTGGGCCACACTTGTTGTTGTGGAAGGGAGCTTGGACGTATGGAATTTGTGGCTTGGGAGTGTTTGAGAAAATGAAAGAAAGATAATAATAAGAGATATGGATGGAGTCGTGGGTGTAAGGAAAAGGGATGGGAAAGGTATGGTTTGGTTTGATTTTTTGTAAAAGAGGGATGGTTAAGAGAGAGAGAGAGTTGACTTGTGAAAAGGGAGGGATGGGTTGTTGTACTCATGGCATGGTGTGTACTTGACATGATTTGATAGGACATCTCGTAGAGATTCCCTCGTAATTCGTAACGTGCGGTGTTTCTTCAGAATGAACGCAGACCGATATCTTCTAGCCCAGGTATCGATTCAGTGCTTGAGTCGCGGCGTTAGAACCGCGGTGACGGCGCGGTCGCTAGGATACAAGTTTCGGTTTGAGCCGACTTCGGTATGCAGGACTCGGCTTAGGATTGCGCGCAACGTTGGAAATGGGTCGAGGATTGCCAGAATTTGACCGGTAGGATTGCGGAGCCTACGGAACGGTATGGACTAGGGTACGGGTCTTACAATGCATCTATTAGGATTGGAGTAGGCAAGTAGTCGAACCACTATATATAAGTGTGTTTGGGATTGTCATTTATGCACTTGTTTAATTATGCTTATGTGTTTAAATGTTTAATTATGTATGCATGATTAGATAAATGATTAGTGTTGATGGTTAACACATCTCATGCACATATATACACTATCATGTTATAGACTAGTTGCTTATTGGCATATCATTTGTAGTCTATGTAATTGGACACTCTATTGGCTTGGAAGCCTTAGAGTTATATTGTCTTATTTAATTTAATCGTTAATTAGTTTAAGTTAGTTAATAGTTTTAAAAAGGAATAATTTTTTAAATAGGTCCTAATCACCCCTCCCTAGGACATAGCTTTCATTCATTAGTTCTGCCAAACTTCCACACATGCATTTGTGGTAATCCCATTACACCACAGGCACAATTTCAATTAGATCAATTTAGCACATCTATGCGTATAAAACCAATGCACAATTGAGGGTAAATATATAATATTTCACAATCAACACCCTCGCTAAGTTAATCCATAACAACTCATTTATTGTATGAAAAAACAATCGTAAACTGTGTAGGTGACGATCTTAAGAACGAGCCATAACATCAAGGTGAGAAACTATGATGGTTCGTGGTAACGAATGGCGGATAATGAAGTCAAACAGCTTAGATAAGATTCTTCTTTTATTTATTTATTTTTCATAGAATTAGTTACTTAAAATTTGAATTTGTAATAAGTCTCATGGATGAACTGATCATGTATTATATTAATGTGATGATGGTGAATGGAACTTAGAGTAGTTATTCAATGGAATGAGATTTAATTTTCCTGTCATTTAAGCAGCGATCAGCGTGAAAATATGAAATTATATTATTGTAAGGAATATGTAGAGTATTTATACTCTATCATATTCAAATTATTACCCCAAATTCGGTTTTTCATGTTCTCCACAAGGTCCGAAATATCAGATTGTTATATATATATATATATATTATATATATATATATTATATATCTATATATATATATATATATATATATATATATATATATATATATCATAGCCATATATAGCTCTCTCAAAATCGCTCCATTGTGATTGATCTTTAGGAGTGGTGATAGTGACATCGTCTCTCATGAATTGTTCCACTAGCACATGCCATCCTTGGTGTGCAATCTACCAAGCCGAAGGACTAAGGGATTTAAAAACTATTCTCATTCTAGAATTTTAATAATCATAATTAGGCCCATCAAAATATAGTGGTCGAGAGATGGAACTCCCCTCATTCCTAAACATAATTATAAGCTCACATAGATCACAGTCTAGGCGGTTAAACCCACAAAGAGGAACCCTTTCTGATACTAATTGAAAATGCAAGTATAACATCAATACCACAAAGCTATGAGCTTAAAGTTATGATTAAGTCCTACGGGGGTGAATATGACTTTAAAAAAAATTTACAAATCTATTCAAATTAAACCACATGAACATGGTGAAGTGGGTAAAATGAGATAAATCGTATATGAAAAAATAGTGTATGATGTGTGATAGAGATATCAAGTGAGTGCAAAAAATTAAACACCTATCATTCAATCTACTCATGTATTCATAGAGAATAAGAATCAAGTTCTAAGCATAAATAGAAATGTATCAACATATTGCAAACATGACAATATATAGTGGTTCAAAAACTTGCGTACTCCACTCTCAGATGACGAACTCAAACTCAAGTTTTCTGAATTTTCACTATTTCATATGGTTTTCAAAGTTCACCACAAATCTACAATATGACACCCTACAACACCCTATATAAGGACCCCCACGTTTAGACTCGTCAGTGACCTACACAAGGTCTTAACTCACGAGTTTGGATCACAAACTGTCGAATAGTTCCACACATGAATTAAATACGTACATACCCATTGGTGGCCTATACAAGGACTTGACTCACGAGTTTGGATCACAAACTCTTAAATAATTCTACATAAGAACTAAACATATGCACACACTCGTAGGTAGCCTACACAAGGATTTGATTTTGAGTTTCGGTCTCAAACTCCAAACTTAAATATCCATAATAGATAAGTTTATAGACTCTTAACATAAAAATTCTTACAAGTTTAAATGAGCTCATTGATAGCGCAAGTTTTGAGATGCTCCTTCAATCTCGAAATGTCTTTTCTTCAGCTCTCACGAACAACTACCTTGAAATTGATCTTCATATGAGAGAGTCAAGGTAATGAGAGAATGAGATGGTGGTTAAATATCCTACAACTAAGGTATAGTTGGTTCTAAAAGGAGATTCACTTATATGGGTATTCTGGAAAAAACATGGTCTAGCCTCTAAAGAATGCAAGTCATGCACATCTTTAAATTGAGCTTATAATGCTCATATAGAGTGATTAATATCACAAGGAAGATGTTACGAACTCAAATAAATTACAGCCTAAGATGAAGGATTGGAGTTATATTTACAAAGACTCTAGCACTACGCCTAGTCAAGAGCCAAGTCAACTCGAGAAACTCATTCGACTCGACTCGAAAAAACTCGCCTCCACTCGACTCGACTCAGTGGGATGAGTTGAGTTGAGTCACATTAAGGAGCTGGAGTTAGGAAACGAGTCGAGTTTGAGCACCAGGTCACTCAACTCGAAACTCGACTCGACTCAGTCTTGACTCGACCATGCCTATATAAAAATGAGTTGAAAAAAAAATCCCTAAATTAGGATCAGACAATTGCCCTTCTCCCTTTCCCCCTTTCCTCTTCTTCTAATTCTCCTTCCCAAATTCGGACTGATTGGCTCCTCTTTTCATTTTTTTTCCTTTTCTTCTTCTTCTCATTCTCCATTTCTCCTTCCCAAATCTGATCTAAGCATCCATTGATTCTTCCTACCCTTCGATGGCGCCTGGAAGTCTGGAACTGAAGAGATTGGTACTCTCTCTCTCTCTCTCTCTCTCTCTCTCTCTCTCTCTCTCTCTCTCTCTCTCTCTCTCTCTCTCTCTCTCCTTTCCTATGTTGCAAGCCCTTGTGGGTTGCAGCCGGCAAACTGCAAACACCACCACTTGTGGGTCCCATGGGCTCAGGATCCAACGTGTGTCGCCGCCAATGGGGTCCATAATGGGCCACGACACACACTTGATTTCGAATCACAATAGAAGCAAAACGCGTTTTAGTCATTAAGAAGGGGAAGAAAGGAAAAGATCGAAGGGAGCAAGAAAGAAAAAGGAAGAAGAATGTGAAGAAGAGTATACAACTCACTTGAGTCAGGGAACTCATTTGAGCCACCGAGTCACAAGAAAGCTTGGAAAAACTCACCCCATTCATATTTGCTTTTGTAGCATAGGGTAGATCCAATTCACACCCTGATCCATAGCTCAAGTGGTAGACTGAGTGAAGGATACCTCGTTTCAACACTGAGGTCTTGGTATTGATTCCCTAGTGGGGGTGGCTAACAGTGAAGTGTGAACTGACTGTGGGGTGTACTAACAAGCTAACAAAAAAAAAGGGTAGATCCAATTCAAACTATTGTAGATATAAGCTTGAAGTATAAATCTATATGTGGGGCCCATTATACTTTTTTAATGACATCAAATCATCTAACATCGTGCATAACTTCCTCGGGTGGGCCACACCATATAAATCATGGCTAAAACCTCAGAAATCATATTTTGTGGCCCACCAGGGTTTTGGAATGGCTTGAATTTTTTTTGGGTCTATTCATCCTGGCTAGATGCATCTTCTGAATGGGTTGAGCTTTCAAAAAACACATTGACAAAACAATCTTGTATGTCAGATATCTACAATTCCAAAACGTGTGTTTAGCCATTAACCATTGTTTTTTCTACCACCACTTTGATGGTCATTGGTCACCAATCTGATAGCAATGATCATCTGATCTTTGTATATTTTAAGAAATATGATAGGCGACACTCGTGAATTGTTTTCTACTAATGTAAGGCCCAATTAAATACAAGAAAAGCAACACTCAGGAATTGTTTTCTACTAATGTATTCTAGTGTTATTAGTACTTCAAATCCATCACTGAGTGAGGGAGATTTTAGATAAACAAATTACTATTTTAAAGCAATAGCTTGACTTAATAGAGCCATTAAGTATTCATCTATGTTTGTTTATAGATTGGTAAATGTGTATTTTAATGCGATCTTCTCTTAATGAATTATGGCTCTAATGAATAGCTTCTGAATTGTATTTGTTTATGGACAAGTCTACTTCATTACATCAGTAAATAAAATTAGGTGAGTCCTACTCATCAACATCCTTAAAGAATTGATGTGCAGTTACGTTCTGGTGATTATGACTATTGATCTGATGGGCCCTATCATGGATGGGAGATGCCTGAAAAATCTCCTTGGCTCGAGTACTCTAACACCTCAATTAATGCTTACGATTAGATGGTTAAGGGAAAAGACACAATGGGCAACCGACATTCAGCAGAAAGTAATTCCATGATCAGATGATCGGGGTCTTCAAATCAAGGAGAAACTTTCTGCTAGCAACAGGGTCAACCAAATGGGGATGGTAGTAAATGGTTAGCTACTCAGAAACATATACTATAGAGAGATGGCTCTACCACACTCCAGCTATATGCGCTCGCCGTATCATACTATCATCTCCCATGGAACTTCCCTAGCATACATTTTTAGGAAATAACCCTGGTTCTCTTTTTAACTCATAAGAACATACAATATCATTAACTTTTAATTTGTATTTTTTACCAAAAAATATAATAAATTGACATGGGAATAGGCTTGACTCGACTCGACTCGACTTGATCCACTAGCTCGACTCGAGCTTGAAAGCTTTGGTAAACAAACTAAGCTTCAATGTTGAGCTCGAAGGTGAGCTCGAGCTCGAGCTCGAGCTCGAACTCAAGTAAAGCTCGGACGAGTCAAGCCGAGCTTGGCCCATCTCGACTCGACTCGGCTCCATGTACAACCCTATCTAGCACCATAAAAAATCCATTAAATTACAAAAGGCCCAAATGATCATTTATATATAAAAGAGACTCAGTGGATCAATAACGGCTATTCGTCGATCGAACCCTCAAGTATGTCGGTTCAACCGATAGAGATCAAAATAAAGATTAGTGACTATTTGAATTTGTAGGTTAGACCTACAGGTTATATCTGTCAGACTAACAGGAATCGATAAAACACAAACTCAGTCTATGGGTTGCTATCCACAGTTAGTCAAACCAACAGGGGTTCTAGTCGTACTGATGAGCCGAACCTTTATAAACCTTTACTAAATATGAGTGGAGAACTCCTATGGTAGAAGATGATCAAACAAAGAATTTTTCTATCAAAGAGATGGTGTAAATCATCTAGAGGCTGGTTGTTTTGGAATGAAATGGTTCTTACGATAAGGTTTACCAAGGCAACTCATTTTACCTGATGCTACAAGTCTTCATGCCTTGATGTTGCAAGTCTTCAGACATCTTCAGCTTCCAATGAGGCTCAACCGAATCAAAGACAGACACACATTATTGACAAAATAGGGTACTAACATGACCGTCGGATACAATCTTTTGGTTCGTCTCTTTGTTAGCTCTATGAGCAAGATAGTCATTGTAAAATGATTAATTGTTCGTCTAGCCACTAAGTCTTGTTAAGCGAGACGGTCATATATGATGGACGAATCTTCAACAATCTTGTGAGAAGATTGTTGGAATGTGGATAATCACGTATAGGATGAAGTTATGTTATTCTACTCCTAATGCAAAGTAAAGGCATTTGATTAGAAACCTAAATTGTTAGAAAGTAAAGACATAAAAGTAAATGATGATAAAAAGGTAAACAACAATGTAAAGATAAAAATAAGGTATTGGCTTGAAATGGATTGGTGAGTGCCCAGAGGTCTTTGTTATCCACTGAATTTATAAAAATTGTAAGGTGGTACCCTGAGAGTTGCACTTGGATTCAATTAATTATCCAATCAAGAGTCTTTTTATATCCTTCCTTTAAAAGGATTTTTCAATTTTCTATTAAATCGGCTAATTGCAAAGAAGCATAACTGATCGAGTTTCTATCTTTGGGTAATTCATGGATTCTTGTATGATTTTCTAGTGTACAATCTTCATTCTACCATACTTCATTTATTGTAAGGTTAAAAGTAAATCATCGCTAAGCATCATGTGCGCTTTTTAGGTTATTGATGCAGAAATCCGATTAACTCCTTCTGGACCTACTTACTTACACAAGGAATGGACAAGGAAGACCCTGGCTAGAGTAGGAGACCCTCCGATGCCTAAGTCAGGAAAGGGATCCGAGTCTAGTCGAGTATTGAGGGTTTAGAGCTAAAGATTGTGTGTACCTTTCACCATTAGAGGTACTTTATTTATAGCTTTAGGAGAGACGGTAGCGTAGAGGGAATTTCTCCATTTTGTAGGTACATATTGGAGAGGGATTCGGATCCCGGACTAGTAGGAGGATCTTCCGAGATCCTTGCCGAAGATTTCGGGGTTTTGAGCGTGTCGCAGACATCCTCTGAGATCTTTGGAGAATATCTTGGTCGGATCTCTCTTGGATAGAATATGATTTCATGAGACCAGCGAAGACGTGCAATGGGAGGCTGAGGTGGTCTTGGCCGACCTGACCTGGAAGTGATATGCCATTCTGAGCTGTGCCGACTTGGGTCATGCCGACTTGGGCTGTGCCGACCTGGGCCATGGGGACCTGGGTCACACCGACTTGTGCTATGCCGACCTGTCTCTTTAGTTGAGCAGAAGGATAGGATGTTCCTGAGGAACCCTGGAGATCTTGGAATCGTCAGAGGTGGTTCTCTTGTGGGCATGTTCCTTAGTCACAGACTTTAAGTAAGAAGTGGGCTCTCGACAAGGCTTCTTGTTGTCACTTGTTTAGTCGAGCGTATAAGGTTTCGACTTGTCTTTCTTCTATAGGTCGATCGATCCCTTTTTCCCCATAACAGTAAGCCCCCAACTTCCAAGTCTACGAAATAGGCTTGAAAAGTAGGTCGGACCCGATCAGGTCGGATTACCGTTACTCAGGGTGTTGAGTCGTCCTGTCATTAATGTTGAGTAAAGCGCCAGGCGCGAATATCGGGACGTATTAGAAATCATAGTACGACACCCTCGAGGTGGCGTGCCACAGCTCGTGGTCACATGGGCTGTCAGGGTACCTTTTTGGCGCCTGGCGAGTGAAGAGTGACATGTGGCATGTCCTCGGTCGTGGCGTCATGCGGCGAGTGGGAGCGCACCACGTGTCGAGATAGGAGAGCCAAGGATCCGTTTCTATAAAAGGGGGTGCCCTAATGTCAGGTGGGGTTCTTTGCCCTTTCTATTCTCACGTACCTCTTCTTCCTTAGCGTCAAGCAATTTTTGGCACGCGGCCCTCAGGCATTCTCTCAAGTGAGCCATTTCCTGTGGTGAGCCTCACTTCCACTTCTTTACTCCCCTCCCTTTTCTTTCTTCTTTTGTTTTCTGGTTTTCCTGTGTGATTTGGGCCTACAACCATGTTGGAAACTTCGAATCTGCGGGAGGGGACCCCCGGTTGTGATGGTGGGGCAAAAACCGTTTGCCCAATGTCGAACCCACCATCACCTTGATGATGATGATGAGTGACAGGGACTTTCGCACGTCCCATGCATCGTGAGTAGTTGAACAGTCCCTGGCAGAGCGGCCAGAGGAGGTGGAGGAGAGTTTCCCAACGGAGGAGGGGCTCTTCGGATCCTCGTCGGAGGAGGAAGAAAAAGGTTGGTTGAATCCGTGCTGAGGGAGGCCGACCTGGTGCGGATAAGGTTAGAGTACCACATTCCAGACTCTATGGTACTTCGAGTTCCCTCATCAGGTGAACTTCCTAATGCGCCTCCTGAGGGCAAGGTGGTTATCCTTCAAGTCGCCCTCCAGTATGGCCTCAGGCTTCCCCTTCAGCGGATAGTGAGGTCGGTGCTTGCGCACTTGGGGTATGCTCCTGGGCAGTTGATCCCGAATGCCTGTAGGGCATTAGTGGGGTCATTCGTCCTCTAGTTCAAGTTTGACCAGCCTGAGCTGACCGTGGAGGAATTTCTCCACCTATACTTGGTGAAATCTAACCCTCTTCATGAGGGTTGGTATTATTTCTCCACCTGGTGGGGTTCCAGCAGGGCCATAATTACTAACATCCCGACCTCGAATAAGAACTGGAAGAATAAGTGGTTATGGGTGTCGGGGGAGTGGGAGACGTTGGGGATAGCCGGGCTACGTTCATGGGTTCTGACCTCCTTCATTGAGCCGGGTCGGTACATCCGAACTTGGATCTTCCCTTCTATCTTTTTTTTTTGTTTTACTCGGTCGTTGTTCCCTTCTAACTTGTGTTTTTTTCTGTCAGTTCTTCCCAAGTATCTCACTATGTTAGGTCAAAAGCTCTTGCCCGAATTGCCGGAGCAAAGTCGGTGGATGCCGAGCTGAGACCTTGGAGGGAGCTTCTCGCGCCCGAGCTCTTGCTCAAATCAGGTCTTAACTCTGCCTTGACAGGTATAGCTTTTGCTTGTTTGGGACTTAGTGTACTTTGTGAATTTGTTGCTAACCTTTTTTAGTTGTGCAGGTATGCCTGAGGCGAGGCCTTCAAAGCGCAGGACACCTCCTCCTACCAAGTTAGTTCAGAAGAAGAAGAAGAAGCCGACCTCCAAAAATAAGGGGAAAGTCAAGCCTCCATCCTTTGTAGCCCAGGAGATGGTGGAGGATGTGTTGAGCTCAGCTCCCGCCACCAATATTCTCGAGGTGGCCGAGGAATTCGATGGGTCGGCTTCGCTTGTCAAAGCCAGTTCTGCTGGGGCTCAGGCGGTCACGGGGGTATCTGCTGAGCTTCTCATGCCCCAAGTGGGGGGCTCGTTCGTTGGCCAAGGCGAGAGGGGTCAGAGGTCTCCCAAGTCGGCTCGAGCCATACTAGAGAGACTCCTACCCTGAGTAGATCGGCATGTCCCTGATGCCAAGTTCGCCCATGTGATGGATACGCCACCGAATGGAATCATCGGCCAGTTGGTGAAGCTCTTCTTTAAGGTAGGTTTTACCTTCCTTAAGATGGCTTGTCATTTTCTTCTTACTTTGGTCTAACATTACTTCTCCTCTCTTACCTTTTTATAGTACGCTCCTTCCTGATCTATGTGCATCGGGAGCTGACACGCCTCCAGATGAAAGTCAAAGAGGTGGAGGCGGCATTGCAGCGGAAGGGGGTTGAAATCGAGCAACTTCGAACTGAGGCCGGGTCAAATATTGCATATTATCCACCATTTATTACTTGGTTTTATGAACATGATAATGCTTAATGTTCTATTTTAATCATGTTGGTGTTGCAAGGTGAATTTAAGAGCTTGGATTGAAAAGGATGTTAAAAGCATGGATTTAATGCTCAAGAATCACCAAAGCCAAGGATGGATTTTACGAGACTAAGAATGAAGAATTCACATGCCAAAGATCCAAGAAAACTAAGTGAGGAATGAAGAGCATTGAAGACTTAAAGTGAAGAAAAAAACTCTAAAAATCAGCCTCCTTCGACTAGTAACGCAACTAATCAAAGATTCCTCGACTCGAACTCTAGCGACAAAATCCTCTAAATTCCTATCATCCTCAACCAGTCGAAGGAGACCCTGGACTAGTTGAAGGTGTCCCTCGACCAGTCGAAGGTTGTCCTCGACCAGTCGAGGGTTACGCCGATTTTGCTTGGACTGCGTAAATTTGAAGCGGTTTCTAGATTTTTCAACTCAGTGCGAAAGGAGGTGATGTACAACTATAAATAGGAGTCCCTAGGATGTTCCTAGGAATCTTCTAGAGTTTGAGGAGTGGAGAAAAAGCGTGGAGAAGCCATTGCCAAGCATTTTTCTTCCTCTTCCTTAGTCGTTAATCCTCTTAGCTAGGGCTAAGAGGTGAAGCTTATAGCGTGATGGGATGTTTCCTATTACTTTGATTCATCTTAAGTTGAACTCTCTTTGATTCTAGTTTGATATTTAAGGAATACTTTTAGTTTTTAATGGTTTGTTATGACTCAAATTACAATAGATCTGTAATAGCTTTAATTATGTTCTTTTCATATATTGAGATTGGAAACTTAAAAAATTCTGTTGTTCACCATCGTCCCATGGGCATGGTTGGGTGACAGAATCCCTTCTAATCTTCATTATTCTCTTATGTTTGTTCATGAGATTGGTATATCCTATTGTGAGTTATTGTCTCCCGGGCATGGTTTTGTGATGGAATCACTTCCAGTTCTCACAACTCTCATCCATTAAGAATTAGGTCAAAGGAAGTTCAGATTTGGTTTTACTGAGATATCTTCCAATTGGATAAGATGGGACTCTTATTCCAGTTGTGTCATTGAATCAAACATAGATCTCCCTGATCTCTACAAGTGGATCCTTGGAAACCCTAGTTACCACCTTAAAATTTATAAGTTTTAATTACCTTATTCAAAATCACTCTCTCAAATATTTTAGATTTAGGTTTACATCTTCTTCTAGTTTTAGTTCTAGTTACTTTCAGAATACACACGAGATTATTCCCTGTGGATTCGACCTCGGTCTCACCGAGATTATTACTGCACCGCAACCCTACACTTGGGGTTGTGAACAACTGGACAGTACAGCACTAAAGCCAAGCATCTCCAGTCCGCTCTGAAGACTCAGGCGGCGAGTTTGACGACCGAGCTAAAGGCCTCGAAGAAGCTGCTCGCTGAGGTCTTGGAGAGGGGGCTCGGTGGAAGTCAAACTTGGATGGGTTAAAACACTCTTTCAATGTGAAGATCAAAGAGACCCAGGCAGCTGTCATTTCGGCCCAAGTGACCGCTGTGGAGGAGTTCAAGTCTTTTAAGGAATACACGGAGGACAGGGACGCCCTATATGGCGTCGAGTATGAGAGGTGTCTCGAGGATATAAAAGAGGCACATCCCGAGCTCGACCTTTCGGCATACGAGGAGGCCTCCAGAGGACCCACCCTTCGAGCTGCCCCCCGCAGCACCGTGACCTCTTCCTCTTTCCTTCTCGCTGTAATTTTTTTACTTTTTGCAATGTACTCTCCCAGACCATTTTTAATGAAAGAAGATATTTTTGGTTCATTGCTTTAATCATTTGTGTAGTTTGATAAATTTAGCGACGGGTATGTCAGCGTCTTGTGTTGAGGTTGAACCCTTGGTCGTTTTTACCCTATGAATCTATGATCATTGGTCGAGCACTTTCGTAGATTGGATACTTCTATACTCTCAAAGTATCATTTTTACCGCTATTTGTGCGGCCCGAGTAGTGATAATTCATGGCCCGACCTCTTTTTGAAGGGTCAGTCCATTAGAAAGGGTTGTTCTTCCACTATATTGCGGGAATCTCTTAGTAGATTTTTAGTAGATGGATCGTTTGCAGACGTTAAAACTTGGTGGGATGACTTAAAACTTGATGATAAATTATCATAAAAATTTTAAAAATAATCTAGTTACTAAAAGTATAAGAAACGTTATAAGATAGGTCCCCTCCTCCCTTTCAATGTACACACGAGTGGAGCCCATTTCCCTTACTATTTAGGACTATCAAGAGTCCATAAAACCTATCTCTACTACCCCCATTACCCTCCACCATCCCTTCTAAACCCTAGAGAAAACTCTCCCTCTCCCAATTTCAAAACCCAATCCCCAAACCCACCATCTTCTTCTTCACTCTAACCCATCTCAATCCTCATTCTCTCAAACCCATTTCTTCAAAAATCCATCTTCTCCTCCTTCAAATTTCCCATCTCCTCTTCCTCATCTCCAAACTACTCTCTCCAACTAACTCCCATCTTTTCAAAATCCATCTTCTCCTCCTATAAACTCCCCATCTCCTCTTCCTCATCTCCAAACCACCTTCTCCAAACCCATCATCAAAAACCCATTACTACAATCCTTTCTTCTTCTTTTCTTTCTTCCAAAGACAACCATTGAATTAGAATATGATCATCTAAAACTCAAATGGCCCATCCCATGGAATAGTTGAGAAGGAACATCCACTGTTAGTTGTATACGGGGCCAACCATGGTCTTTATCTGCCACCCAATCCATTCATCTAATGTGCTTCATCACAAATAGGTGATGTTGCTCCAAATGAAAATAAATAGACTGTGATCCCATATACACATCCTCATCTGAATATTGTGTTGTCCACAATTAAAGATACTTTGTAGCCATGGACACTCAATGCTAGATTTTGGTACCGATGTTGGGTGGAGAAGTAGCTAGGAAATAGTTCAGTCATGAAGATAGATGGTTGACTGTGGACAGATTTAGGTTTGGATTATTAGTTTCTTGTTGAACTGCCTTAGGAATTAACTGTTGGCCAGATGGTTGACTGGTGAAAACTCTGCTAAATTAGGAGCTGATAAGCAAGTTCCAGGACAGGTTATGTGTTGGAAACAGTTGTAGAAGCAGAAACTAAACAACAAGCTGAATCTATTAATGGGTTTTGTTGCAAACGCAAAATAGGTTATAATGGATTGATTTTAAACAGGTCTGCAGTAGAAACCAAATGTGCAGTGCTATAAAAAAAAAAAAATAAAAAGGGGGGGGGCAGTAATTATTGACGCAACAGAAGAATCCACCAAGCCCTCTAATTTTCTCACACTAGGATTACAGTAAAACAAATTAAACCGACTAGTAGTGATATGAAATCTCTAGCAAAAAAATAAAATCTAGCATCGAGACAATTTTGAGTAACAGAATTTTGAGGCAGCAAACAAATTATTTTAACTAATTGCTCTCAAAAGCTGAATTTGGTCCCACCGGACTTATCTACAAAACCAATTTGATACTCTCTTCAAAAGCTCTAAACTAGAACTGGAAACCAAGTTACCTATCCAACTCTAACATTCCTACTTCCCTAACGAACTCCTAAGAGCCTATTCAAATTCCTCTCATTAATTTAGTTTTTCTTCTCCATTAGATTTCCCGTCGAAATGGAAGTGTAGTCTCTGTTTCTATTCCATGTATATCTCTAGCTATGTGCCAATCTATTGCAGAAAATGTAAAGGATAGCCATAATGCACATATCATCTTATGTTGGTGTGCATGTGTCATTTTTTAAAAATGAAATTTGGCTGATTAGTTGTAGATAACATGTAGAATGCACAAGAGCAACCAGTGATCTATGCTTATGAAGTACAGGAATGTCATTATGCTGGTTTTCAATCTAAAGTACATCAAGGCTATGTCATTACAAATAATAAATATAATATATATATATATATATATATATATATATATATATAAGGGATAAATTCCTTGGATAGTTCACATATTCTGTAAGATACAATACTGCGCCGTAAGTTCCTATGAGACTTGACCTGAAACCTCCCCAAATTGAGTTTACTCAGAGGGGTTCCTAGTCGACCCACAGTTTAGTACTACGATAGGTGGGACCTCAGACACTAGCGGTTGGGAGCACGTATATCTTACAGGTTATGGGAACAAGACTATATACCTATAGAAGTGTGGAATGAGTGAAATTGGATTGTTTGATTAACTAGTCTTTCAATAAAATACAAACAAGAAATGCTAGATGTGTGGAGAAGCATCACAGTAACTATAATTACAGGAACAAAAGAGATGGACGAAGTTGCATCATTAATCAGGGGGTCCAGAGTCACATTATGAAATCTATAAGGGTTCCATCACAAGAGTGAGAACATGCTTTGTGAGATTGTATCTAGTAATAGTGGATCTTCGTTAGGTATCAGCATTAAGTCCTTACCTTTTCGTACTTTTTACAAATGAATTAACCACTAATTGGGGATGAGGTCTCTTGGTGTATGTTGTCTGCAAGATGTGGTATTGTATGATGAGATTTTAGGAGGAAAATGATGAATATGAGATTTCGAGGAAGGCTTTAAGGAAACCAAAAAGGACCTAGATTGAGGTGGTAAGAAAGGATACGAAGGCTTGTTCACTTATTGAGGACAGGGACTTTGATACAATTGAATCATGAAGGAGGATCAGTAATGACAATTAAATAGCTAGGACATGGATATGGTGATGATGATGACAAACATTTAGTGCAACCTGGTTGTCGAGTCAATGAGACCTCGATACACGAATCATAAGAAATGGACAAGAATACATCCACAAGAATAATAGAGTAGAGGGTGAAATAATTTTATTGATATCAAACTTATTATCTATAAAAAAATAATAAATAAATAAATAAAAATGCATGCAAAGATAAGAATGTTTATTTTTAATACTACTAGGAATCATCCTATGATTAGATTAATTTTTATATATTTTTCAATTTTAAGTAGTTTTCAATGCAATCGAATTAGGACCCTTGCGTAGGATTGGGTTTCATAGTTTAAGGCTCCGAAAGTTTGTATTAAAGGCGGATTATGGTAAAATATTTCAAGTTTTCCTATTCTGTTATAGATTTAAAGTTCGTACCACATTGAGAAGACGACATTCTTCGTCTTTCCTTTTCTGCATCCTTTTTAGCGTTATTAGCACTTCAAACCTCTGAAATACCTTAGAACTTTCAATTCTTCTTTCCCTCTCGAAGTTTATAAAATCGAAGTGCAGTCTGCTCATAACCCACTAGACATAAGATCGAAATAGTGATATACATATAAAATTTTATACTATTAGAAACCTTTTTACGATAATCATTTGACTATAGGCACTGTGGGAGATTTAAATCACTAAGTTAGACAAGAATCTAAATGAGAACTCTTCTTGAACAAGACCCTAAGGACAACCTTATAAACATAAGGCTTGAACCTCCTAATAAATTATAATACTCCTTAAATACTTAGGATGATCGGATTTTTGAATTAAATAACCATATCCTTACGAGGCATTCGCGGCTTAACCCAATTCTCAATCTTAGGTGAATACCAACGAACTCACTGCTTTGACCGAGCAGAAGACCGGGATCTACCAGGACTAGGAAGGGATATAACGATCTTTCTGTCCTGGTCAGGCAGAGGATCAATTATGGGAACAAGTCTACCACAACTATCTTTCCGTATTAGCCCAATATAAAGAGTAGAATATACCACCCTTAGGTAAACTTTATCATCAAACACCTAGCACGATAATGATGATTTCGATATTTATTTTTAAACCTTAAAGGTGAAAACTTTTAAGGGGGGTAGATCACGATGAGCTAGGCTAGCGTATTTATTATATACCCTAAAACGTATGTAAACCTGAAACCAATAAAACTTAAGTAAATAAAATGATAATATCTTTACTTATTACCCTTAGGCAATTTCGGGGACGAAATTATTTTTAAGGGGGGTAAATTGTAACATCCTGGATTTTTACTGTTTTGGATTTCCAAAAATCCTTAAAATTTTTTATTATTAATTAACTTATGATATCACGTAATGACCATTAACACTCAATGTTAGTCTATACAGGAGGGGTACCAGTAAATAACCGCACAAGTTCGATTAATCAACCGTAGGAAGCCAACGAATCCGCCCGATCACTTGAACATCAGGTGTAGCCCCATGATTTACTTACATAGGACCCAAATCTAACCGACCCATCACTAGCTAATCAAGACAATCATTACTAAATTAAAGATCTAACCGGGATTGAATCAGATAAGGCCCGAATCTTGAATAATAGACTAAATCAACCCCGTTACTCTTTTAGCCTAAAACCGTTAGTTTAGAGTAATCATGACCAAATCTCTACTTTCACTAGTTATAAATAGGTCACACTATGAACATAGTTAATCCAAACCCTGATCATTACCCACGAGAAATCTCACTACCAAATTCATTCCAGAAATGCCCCGATTTTCCAAACAAGCTCTAGACCGCTCGTTAGTGGGCCACTAATTCCAAAACTATAGAATAATCTCCGTCTTACTGGGCTTGACGTCCATCACGGGAGTTGGACCTGGGAGCTTTCCAGAACCGCTCAACTTGAGCAAATAGACAAGTGTATGAGAAGTGTAAATACCATAAAAGAATGAACTGAAACTTAAGTGAATTGGGTCGTCCACTCTTATGTAAAGTTGAGGATTTCGGACCGTCAGTTTACGACCAAACTTTACCAGTGGAGTAAGGATATTTTCCTACTCATATCTGTATAGCCGCGGCCCCGATTGACCATCGGTGACCGTTAAACAGACTTCAAATCATATCTGTCGATCGGTGCGTCTAAATGGCGGGCCGATCATATATATACGTAGATCATCATTAGGGTCAACTATCCAACGGTGGGTGTCAACTCCTACGCCCCATAGTGGGCCCTAGAGACTAGAAAAACCCTCCCATAGGTCTAGTATAGTAAAAACCCAACACTTAGGGCTATTTGCACCAAATCTGCCATTATAAAAGGGGCTTCTTTTGGGCACCCCTCTCCCCATATGAATTTGTCCTAGGAAAAGGAAAGAGAGAAGAGAGAAAAGGGAGAAAGAAGAAAGGACGAAGAGAGGAAGGGAGAGTGAAGGAGAGTGAAGGTGGGCCATAGATCAAAGTGGGGCCCAAGGGAGTCCCATCTTGCAAAACCCTACCTCTCCCTCAAGGAAATCCATCATCCGCAACCAGGAGAGCCTCTCTCCACCGATTGGGAAGGTAAAACCCTCATCCCTTAGAAACCCCTCATGTTGAGGGTGGATTTGCATGGGATTCTAACATACAAATGTTTGCTTTAGGGATTCCGGCCATTCGAACCAAAAAATCTACTTTCCTAAGTCGTCTTCCAAGCCTTCAACGATCAAAGGTGCAGACTATTACCCTTAGGTGGCCTAGCACCAATTATAATATGAGCTTAATGATTTTGTTTGTTTGGGATGTTGTATTGAAGAATCTAGAGGAAACCTAGGAATTATATGTTTGTTGGAATTGTATGAAATTGCATGATTAATTCTCATTTGATGATTAACCTTGCCTCTCACATGATTTGGTACATGGATGATTACATGCTCATATTTTGTTTGATTTCTCTCATATGGTGTTGTTTCACAACATGTATGATTTGTTTCTCCTATGTGATTGATTTCTTGAGATGTACGAATTTCTTAGCTTCCCCACAAACCCATACAATACACATGCACTTGTCTCATGATAATGTTAGCATTGATTGTTAGGAGTATCCGATTTATATGTTGAGATGCATGAGAACATGATATTGTTATATTAGTTGATAACTTGGATACTTGGCATGTTATGAATAACCACCCAACCCTTGGGTTGGTTTGGAATACGAGGAGAGCGAAGGCGGTTCTATTGGTAGGACCGTCCTGAGGCTAAACCCATGAGTTTGGGCGAGTGAGTATGGGCGACAGTAGTTAGACTACATGGGTCACTTATACCCGATGTCGTTTCGCCACGTGCTTGCCTGAACTCATGCAGTCTAGTCTACTGGCTAACCAACCTTGTTTTGTTAACCATGTTTGCTCACACATGTATGGAATCTGGACCACCCTACCACCGTTGTAGCCCATCGATAACGAATTGAATATCGATCCACAGTCTCGTGAGCCGGGCATGGTGGAATGGGACACTGTGTCCGAGCTGTCGGCTACGCTGGGGCGACGAGCCTCCCTGTAGTGACCACGAGTGATTCCAATTCTCAGCACTCCCCATGTGCTTGAAGTTGGGATGAGGAACCTGACAGGATCAAGGATCGCGATGCCCTAGCCTCGCTTGTTGAGGGGCCTTGACATCGCAACTAGTTCAGGTCATTTGATACGTGGGGTGTATCAGATTCCCCAACGTGCTAAATGAACGGACATAACTAAGAACTTGGCTAACATTATCATCGCATCACACTAGCTAGGTTGGCGACTCGGAAGTCGAGGTCACTCTGAGGGAGTATTGGTCATACGCGATCGTTAGATAGAGTCGCTCGAGGGAGTGTTGTAGCGAGGGCATGCATTATATCATCTGTCATGCATACGCATTAATAAGTTAGCTTAAGTACTTATGAATGATCGTTTTTCATTAAATTCATATTATAACTGCTGCTTGTTACAACTTAAGACTAATAGCACCCACTGAGTTGATCATTCACTCCCACTCTGGGATGGTGTTTTAAAACACCAACAGACTCTTCAGTAGATGCAGGTGACACAGAGTATGAGAAGCATGGCGTCGCGAGTCTGGATGTGGAGGACGAGCTGTCCTATTTCCAGTTGATGGGCGGTTCGCCGTATAGTTCATGGGCGAACCTGGATCTCCGAGTAAGGGTTCAGCGCACCATTCTTTGGACATAGCATTTTTTTATATTTTTGCTGGGCAACGCCTTGAGCGACTCATTTACATCCTTTTGGATTTGTATATATTTAACCTCTTTCAATTCAGTAGACTTGTTGTGATTGTGATTCATGCTTCAAGTAATTCCATATTGCGCATTTAAACCTGATTAGACGCAAAACAGTGAAGAATTGGTTATAAGTGATGCCCGGAACTTAGGAGTTGAGTGTATGCACGACCCCAGATTTTCAGGGCGTTACAGGCATTCTACTGCTCATCGTAGGAGCGGTTCCGAGCAATTGGTAGCCCAATTTCAACTAGGATAACTACCTCTGCGCTAAAGGTTAGGGAGAAAGGGGTTTCTCCTGTGGTCGTTCGGCAATAGTTTGGTATGCCCAAAGGACGTTGGGAAGCTCTTCTGCCCAGGCTCCTTTGGATTTCTTGAGTTTCATTCAGAGGTGGTTCTTAATGGTCTTGTTAACCGCTTCGATCTGTCTGTTGGCTTGCGGGTGCCAGGGTGATGAGTATACATTCCTGATCCCGAGATTGTCGCACATACCTCGGAATTGCTTATTATCGAACTGTTTCCCATTATTCGAAATGATTGTGTGGGGATTCGATACTGGCATATGATATTCTTCCAGAAGAAGTCCGTAATTTTCTGCTCGATGATCTTCGCCAGGGGCTCGAGCTCGGCCCACTTGGTGAAATAGTCAACTGCGACAACCGCAAATTTAGTATGCCCTTTGCCAGTTGGTAAGGGTCCAATAATGTCGATTCCCCATTGGGTGAATGGCCATGGTCCGGTCATAGGAGTCAATTGCTTGGGAGGCTGTGGAGGTTTGTTGCGAACCACTGACATTTATCGCATTTTTAAGCATACTGTTGTGCATCCGTTTGGATGGTCGGCCAGAAGTATCCATGTCGGATGACTTTGTGGACGAGATTTCGGCCGCCAAAATGGTTGTCGCAAATACCCTCATGGACTTCTTTTAGAACATTTTTTGCTTCATTTGGTCAGAAACATCTGAGATATGGGAGCGAGAATCCTTTTGGTATAAAATGACTCCTATCATGGTATAGCGGGCCGCTCTCGCTCGAAGCCTACGTACCTTTGGACGACTTTCAGGCAGTGTTCCCTCTTTGAGGTAATCGATTATTAGGTACATCCAGGTCGGCTCCGAGTTTATCAGGAGAATCACACTTGAGTCGAGTTCGCTGATGCTCGATTTGGTTAAAAACTCGATCAGAATCGGTTTCTGGATGCCATTCTCGGCTGTCGAGGCTAGTTTCGCTAACATGTCCGCTTTAGAGTTCTCTGCTCTAGGGATCAGCGATGTTGCACTTTGAGAATTTACTGATCAGCTCTCGGGCTCTCCGCAAGTAGGCTTTCATTCGTTCTTTTTTGGCTTGGTATTCGCTAGCTATCTAGTTGACAACGAGCTGTGAGTCATTGCGAATCTCCAAATGTTGGATTCTCATGGTTGTAGCCAACCTGAGCCCGCCAGCAATGCCTCATATTTTGCCGTATTATTTTATACTTGAAATCCAAATCTTAAGGCATATTGTATGTATGTCTAGTCAGGAGCCTCCAGGACTATACTGGCCCTACTGCCTTTAGAATTGTATGAACCATCAACATACAGTGTCCACGTCGGCTGGTTTGGGTCGACAGTCTGATGTTCGGCCGGTTTAGACTGAACGTTTGGACTGGATTTCATTCCGACATTACTCAGCTCGGCATGACCTAGGTCGTTCTCGAGTATGAGCTCGGTGATGAAGTCAGCCACTGCTTGGCCTTTGATTGTCATCCGGGGCTGATACTTGATATCAACTCACTTAATTCGATTGCCCATTTCATAAGCCTTCTAGATACCTCGGGCTTTTGGAGCACCTGGCAAAGAGGTTGATTAGTCAGGACGATAATGGTATGGGCTTAGAATTACGGTCGTAAGCGACACGACGAAATGACTAGAGATAGGGCCAGCTTTTCTATGTTTGGATACCTGGTTTCGGTAAGGACTAGTGCTTAGCTTACATAGTATACCGGAAGTTGTTTCCCTTCTTGCTATGATGAGGGTCGAGCTAATTGTCACTGTTAACATAGCTAGGTATAGCAGTAATAGTTCTCCTTGCTCGGTTTTAAAGAGCAGTGGTGGCGATCCCAGGTATTACTTGAGTTGCTGAAAGGCGAGTTCGCACTCTTCCGTGCACTCTGTTTTCTGTTTTCCTTTCAATTGCTTAAAAAAGGGAAGGCATTTGTTGGTTGCGCGAGATACGAAGCGATTCAAGGCGGCTATTCTTCCTATAAGACATTGGATCTCTTTCGTCATCCTAAGTGAACTCATGTCGAGCAGAGCTTGGATTTTCATGGGGTTGGCCTCGATCCCTCTTTAGCTGACCAAGATTTTGATGAATTTCTCTGAGCTGATGTTGAAGGTGCACTTGCTTGGATTCAACCTCATCTGATATTCTCGAGTATTATGAACGTTTCTTCGAGGCCAGAGATATGGTACATGGCTTTAATGCTTTTGACGAGCATGTCATCGACATAAACTTCCATGAAGCGTCCAATCTGGCGGGCAAACATCCTGTTGACGAGCCTTTGATATGTGGCCCCGACATTCTTCAGTCCGAAAGACATGACTTTGTAGCAGTAGAGTCCCTTGTTTGTGACGAAATTTGTCTCCTGCTTGTCATATGAATGCATAGCGATTTGGTTGTAGCCTAAGTAGGCGTTCGTGAAGCTCAGGAGCTCATGCCCGGCCATGTTGTTGATGAGCTGGTTAATTCTAAGGAGAGGGAAGCTATCATTGGGGCAGGCTTTGTTCAGGTTGGTATAATCAACACAGACCCGCCACTTCCCATTGGACTTTTTAACTAAGACGACATTGACTATTCAGTCTGGATAATAGATTTCCTCGATGAAGTTGGCCTTGAGGAGCTTTTTTACTTCTTCTCCGATTACAGCGTATCGTTCGGGTTTGAATGCTCTTCGCTTTTGTCGGATTGGTCGATGGTTAGGATCGACATTCAACTTATGGACCATAACTTTTGGGCAGATGTCGGGCATGTCCTAATGAGACCACGCGAATACGTCGACATATCATTGAAGGAGGCTCATAACTTCATCTCGTAACGGTAGTGTTAGGGATGAACAGATCTGCATCGTTTAGGTCGGATCAGAGTTGTCGATCTAGACGAGTATGAGGTCTTTCACGGGGCGCCCTCTCTCAATAGTCTTCTCGAGGATCGAGAGATGTGATGGCCATGACCTGATGTTGGGTCCTTAATGCCATCGAATAGAACTATCGAGCTTCTTGTTAGTCTCCTCTGACCAGTTCGGTACCATATTCGGTAGAAAATTTCATCGCAAGATGGTACGTTGACATGACAACTCGAAGAGCGTTAAGTGAAGGTTGCCCGAGAATGTGTTGTAGACGGAGGGCCAGTCTACCACTAAGAAGTCAATCATGGGCATTGTCTAGTTCTGCCCTTCCCCAATCGTGACTGGGAGATGAATTGATCCTTCTGATGTGACCTTGTCTCCTGCATCCGAGTAGGGGAGTTTTGACGGTTCGTAGGCGAGGTCATCTGACTCCCATTTTGTCGAATGCTTCAGCGAAGAGGATGTTTGCCGAGCTTTCAGTGTCCACTTGGATACAAAACACTTTGTGGTTGGTTATAGTCATAATCACCACGAGTGCGTCATCATGGGGTTAGTGAACACCTTGAGCGTCCTCTTCGGTGAAGGTCAGATCATAAGGCGTTATCTTTTGCTCTTTCAGGGGTTGCTGGTGACGAGGTTCTAGTGCTCCGAGCTGGAGCAGTTGATGCTTCTGACTTGGGCTCTCCAGCTCGGTTGGAGTCGCCTCCTCCAGCAGGCCTGCCAAAGATTGTGCGAATTTCTCCAACTGGTTCATTGTTGATAGGTTGCTCGTTCTTCGAGTCAGTTCGTTCTTCCTTTCTACTAACATATTCGTGTAGGTGCCTATTACGGATGAGAGCTTCAATTTCTTCTTTCAGATCAAAACAGTCACTACCCGAGTAGCCATGGTTTTGATGAAAGTGATAGTACTTACTCTTGTCCCTCCTATCTGCGTCGGATTTCATCTTGTTCAGCCATTTGAGGATTCGTTTGTCTCTTACTTCTGTAAGGACCTGCTCAGTTGTCATGTTGAGGGGGGTGTACAAACTGAATCTGCTATCAGGTCGCCTGCTCGGGCAATGGTTCCTTGCAGGCTCGTTGTCTTTCTTTCTTTTGCTGTCGTCGGCTAAGGTAGGTTCTTCTTTAGGTCATCTTTCTCTGGCCGAGCTTCCTTTGTTCCAAATAGCTTTTTGCAGAGTGGCGATCTCATTGACGTTAGAGCACTTCTACACTCTATTAAGGAGGTCCATAGTTAGGGGAGGATTTTTGTGGAGCGAAAAGAGGAATCTTCCTTTCCTGAGGCCCCCCATCATGGTAATTAGAGAAATTTCTTATGAATGCGCGTGTACTTACATGGTTTCTAGATTGAAATGTTTGATGTAATCCTTCAGCAGTTCACCTTCTTTTTGAACTATATTTAGGAGGTAGGAAGCGGGCTTAAGGCTTTCCTTCCCTCCAATGAAGTTGGTGATGAAGGCTTGGCTAAGCTGTGTGAAGTAGCTGATCGATTGAGGCTTCAATTGTCGGAACCACTTCCGAGTTGCTCCAGCCAAGGTCAGTGAAAATGTACGGCACATGACAGTTGTTGATGCGCTGTGCAATTCCATCTAAGCCTTGAAGGACTCCACGTGCTCAGTTGGGTCGGAGGTTCCGGAGTGTAAGGCAATCTGAGGCATTCGAAACCTTGGCGGGAGCTGCATGCATGATGTCGGCAGTGAATGGAGGCTCGGTTTCCTTTAGTATTGCTTCCACCGAGGTTGGGACATTCGAGCAGTAGGCCTGCCAGATGTCTCCTATCTGACCTCGCAAGTCGTTGAGTTTGGCTTCCCAAGGGTCACCCCTTTCAGCTATGACTTTAGCCGCGGCTTCGTGTGCTTTGTTGCGCTTTTTCCTATCCAATTTGTGACGTAAGTCGGAAGCGGCCGATACTGCAGTCCCAGAAATGTGGGAGGGTACCGGCTTTGACGTTTCGAGTTGTCGGCTCCTGTGAGAGACAACGGGTACGTCGGATGGCTCGGGGAGCTCTTGAATCGTTGGTCTTGCCACTGGCCCATCCTTTTGTGTGGGGCGGGGTTGTAGCTGTTCTAACAACTGTTTCATGGAATTCATATTGTTGTTAATCATCTCGACTTGTTGCTCGAGGAAAACAAGTCGTCCGCAGGGTTGGAATCAGCCTGTAGCTGGGAAGAGGAATCCCGGTGGCTGATGGACTAGTCCGACGGCGCGAGGTCGGGCGCAGCAGAGGAGGTGGGAGCCTTCTTCTTCCCCTTCGTCATTGTTGAGATATGATGGGATGAGAATGGCTTTCAATGTCGTTCCTACAAACGGCGCCAAACTGTTGATGCAAAATTTTAGTTAGCTCCTTTCGGACCTGCTTACCTGCACAAGGAACAAACAAGGAAGACCCTGGCTAGAGCAGGGGACCCTTCGATGCCTAAGTCATGAAATGGATTCAGGTCTAGTCGTATTGAGGGTTTAGAGCTAAAGATTGTGCGTACCTTTCACCATTAGAGGTACCTTATTTATAGCTTTAAGAGAGGCAGAGACGTAGAGGGAATCTCCTATTTAGTAGGTGCGTATTGGAGAGGGATTCGGATCCCGGACTAGTAAGAGGATCTTCCGAGATCCTTGTAGAAGATTTCGGGGTTTCGAGCATGTCGCAGACATCCTCCGAGATCTTTAAGAAGATCTTAGTCAGATCTCTCTTGGATAGAATTGATTTCATAAGACCAGTAGAGACGTGCAATGGGAGGCCGAGGTGGTCTTGGCCGACCTGACCTGGAAGTGATATGCCACTCTGAGCCATGACGACCGGGTCATGCTGACCTGGGTCATGTCGACCTAGGCTGTGCCGACTTGGGCCATGGGGACATAGGTCACACCGACCTGGGTTATGCCAACCTGTCTCTTTAGTCGAGCAGAAGGACGAGACGTTCCTGACAAACTCTGAGATCATGGAATTGTTAGAGGTGGTGCTCTTGTGGGCATGTTCCTTGGTCACGAACTTTGAGTAGGGAGCGGGCTCTCAACAGGACTTCTCGTCGTCACTTGTTTAGTCGAGCGTATAAGGTTTCGACCTTTCCTTCTTCTATAGGTCGATCTCTTTTTCCCCATAACATAAACCATTGTGCAAGTTATGGCCAATAGCATCTCGTCACGTATCCATGGTAGCAACAGTATACAAGCGTTAATAGCATATCATACATGTTTTCCAGAGATGTCTTGCTTTTCTCTTCAGGACTTCCTTCCCCCAATCATATCGGTTGTAGAGATTTCATGATAATCTTCGTATTGCGATGCCACCATGTGACGACTTCTTAGCCATTGGACTTAATGGTGTCAGGTAAGTGTAAAAAGCATAGATTGAGTTGATTTGTGGCCATAGCTTAACATGGGGCGATGCACCTGGTTGTCAGAGTAGATTTCAAGTAAACATCACGGTTGTAGCAACCAACCCAACTTCTTCATTTCATTTTTAGGTCTCGTAAGACTTAGGCTAGGGCTGAAAGTTAGGTGGGTTCAACCCGACTGACCCGTGAACGACCCGACATTGGGTTGGGCTTAGGCAGGATGTATTGGGTTCAGTCTTGGGCTTGGGCTATAGAAACACCAACCCAATAAAATTTGGGTCAGGCTCAGGTTGTCCAACCCAACCCGAACCCGATCGATATATAAGTTATAAATTGTAATTGAGTGTAGATCGCCGGTGAAGGCACATGAAATTCTAGTGCCATTAGGTCTAGTCCACGTCATTTCCGATGACCCAAGCTAACAAGATAAGTAGGATTTCTCTCTCCCAAATAGATTGCATGCTACACAACACCACTTTTAAAAAGAGTTAGTTGTCGTATATTTTAGCTCGTTTATTTAGAAAAAAGGAAGTTCTTTACAATAAATAATTACATATATAATTAATAAATTTATAGGTACAAAAAATAAGACGTGTATTGAATATAATATACTAATGTAATAACCAAAATATTAGCATGTATCCACCTGACCAACTTAACCGATTCTGCTTGGGTTGGGCTTGGGTTGAGAATTCCCAACCCAAGGTTGGGTTGGGTTGGGTTAGAGTTAAGGTATAGGAACTGGGTTGGGCTTGCGTTAGGGTTGAGGTATAGGAACTGGGTTGGGCTTGGGTTGAACACTAACCCAACCCAACTCAACCCAACCCACCTGACTTTCAGCTCCAGCTTAGGCTGGTCTGTGTATAAACATTTCGGATCATACTTGGAGTGGAATTTTTTAGCCTATTAATGTCTGACTTGGTACAAGCCTTTGGTTGAAGAATGTGGGCCGAACTTGGACGCCCTACTCCAGCTTACTGACAATTCCACGTGAAACGTTGAACTAGATTTCATGTGGCAGAAGGTTGAAGGCAACGTGGGTCCTACCATAATGTTAGTAAGTGAGAAATTTACCTACCATTTGTTTTTACCAACTTATTTTCAAGTGATCCATGCGAGTGGAAAAAGTGGAGAATGAAATGGCATTCATTGAAATCTTCTTGGGTTCGTCTTGATGTTTATCTTCCATCCAAACCATTGATAAGGTCATTCCCACGTGAATGAACTGTCAATGCTAAAAACTTAGCCTGATACAAAACCCCGGGGGCCGTATGAATGTTTCAACATGGTTGTTTAATTTCCACTCTTTCTTCTCTATGGCTGGTAGTCTGTGCTATGTGGTCCCTACCATGATGTATGTGTTTCATCCGTTGCCGTCCATCTATTTTCTAGATCATTTTAGGATATGAAATAAAAAATAAGGTATATCCCAATCTCAAGTGGAACACATTACAGAAAACAGTGTTAAATGAACGTGGACCATTAAAAGCTTTTTGGGGCCCGTAAAAGTTGTGGATCAAGCTGATCTTTGTTTTTCCCTTCATCTAGATCTGTATGACCTAATCAACAGATTGGACGTCAAATAAACAGTACAGTGGGCCCTAGGAGGATTTTAATGGTGGATATCCAATCACTATTGTTTTCCTGTGGTGTGGTCCATCTGAGATTTATATCCCTCTCATTTTTGTTAAAAAGCCCTAAAATGATCTTTAAAAATGGATGAACGGCATGAATGAAACACATACATCATGGCGGAGTCCACAGAGCACCGACCGCCAGGTTAGTGGCAGGGGGAGTAGCCCATCCGTTTCCCTCTGGTTTAGCTCATTTTAGATCTATATCCTCCTCATTTTTTGCCACCTGTCTTAAAATGAGCTGGAAAAACGAAATGACTGGGTGGATTTCTCACAGACATCACAGTGGGCCCTACGTAGCTTTCCAGCGAAAGAACTTCCTTCGTCTATAGCAGGAATTCCGCGTCCGAAATCATCATCTGCAGGCCCCCGTCTTTCGGCAAATATCCTTGACAAGGTGTAAAGCTAACCTGTTGGACTATAAGTTTTGGTCCACCCAGGAAATAACTTCCAATTTTTCATATTCATCTAAAATCGAACTCGTCCATTAGGTTGGCCCTATCAGTAGAATCATGTTCTGCTAAAATCAGTGATATACACTAATTCAATGGACCACTATCATATTTATTATTTATCAACGGTGTATATTGTTTTCTGTGTTATATCTCTTATTGTAAGTATATAGCTCTAAATTTCGTAGTAGATGATCCTCATAGTGAGTCCAATCTATTGAAAGAGTTGGATTTCACATGCACTTAATATATTATAGTTATTTACCAGGTGAACCGTAACCTGTTGTCCAACCGGTTGAACTTGAAAGTACTCAATATCTATACCGACTATACTAATGTTTGAAGAGGTCTAATTTCGGACAAGACTCGGTCGAATACTTCGATAGTCTCCATGGGTTTGTTTATTCGTACGCATGAACATGGAAAATGTACAGGTGGAATAGATTAGCTAAAAGTAAACTATAGATAGGTTGTAAAATCTAAAACATGATTAATTTAATCATACAATCTCGGTTTATAAAATGGGGTCCAATATCCGCGCCCGTCTCAAGCTGGGAACGGGCAGGAGCTTTACGGGTATTATCCACATTCATTTTTCAGTATAATTTTAGAGTACAAGTGAACTACGAATGGGGATTAAACTCTTACCGTTGAAAACTTCTTGGGACCACAGAAGTTTTGGATGTAGCTGGTCTATGTGACTTTATGAATAGGTTGGATGAAAAATAAATATCACGTGGACCCTAGAAAAGTTTCAACGGTGAAAATCATTATCACCGCTGCTTCATGTGGTGTGGTCCAATTTAGACTTAGATCTACCTCATTTTTCGACTTACACACGGTAGCCACTCAAAGATCCTGTCCGTTCACAGGTGGAGACGGGCGCGGTAGGACGCAATCCGGTAGCCACTAAAATGATATGCAAAAATGATGGACGGTGTGGATAAGACCCATAAATCACGGTAGCCGCTCAAAGCTCCTGTCCGTTCCCAGGTGGAGACCGGCTGGGTAGGACGCAATCCGCGTCCGTTTTCATTGCATTAGATGTATTCCACGCGTGCAGTTTCTAAGTGCATGCGTATGAATTCACACACTATGCAGCAGCAACATGTTTTTTAAATGTAATTACTGTGATAGTCTACCATCATCTTCGTCCACCATACATACACAGGCATAAGGACGCGGATTTCCCAAGAAAGCCTTTCGCAGTATCTTCCTGCACAAAGATGCTGGCTGGGGTCCACCTAGATGTTTGTGAGAAATCAACGCCTCACATCCGTTTTTCGATCTCATTTAAGAACGTGCGAGAGGAACAAGTTGGCATTCAGTGTGGCTATAAAAGTTTTGTATGAGGTTATATTTTTCGTTTTTTAGCTTCATCCCATTAGGAATGACCTTATAAAAGGTTTGGATAGCATATGAACATCATGGTGGAACCTAGTAAGGTTTCAACGGTATGAATTTCTTTCCACAAGTTTCCCTCTCGTGTGACCCACTTGAGTTATGTTCTTGCAAAACGGATGTACGAAATGGATTTCTCACATACATTTCACTAGCCCCACCTAGCATGTTTGTAACGCCCCGAAAAATCGAGGGTTGAATAGTAATTCAATTCTCGAGTTCCAGAACATTACTTATGCAACATAGATAACGATGATTAAATGTTGTCGGTATTAGTGCATTAAACATGAGTGAGATTAAGCCAAAACAGCATATCATACTCTAGAGACAGTTAAATTACAAGCGGAAGACTGTGGTAGATATATATAATATACAATATATAAAAACTGTGGTGAGTCTCCAGAGTGTGATAACATTACCAGGTTAATAAATTACAAGTACAATTCTAAAATATACCAAATGTGAGAAAGTGTAATGTCTCATATCCCAATTACCATAGCCCCGATACAATACCAGGTCTTCATAGAGCTGTCAGAGAGTTACATGTAGGAGAACTCCTCCTCAACATCATAGTAGTAGTCCGGCTCTGCTTCATAAGCATCACCATCACTTGAAACTCAACAAATCTAGTTGGTGTGTACAACACCGTCCCGTAACGTGGGAGTGAGTGATCAACTCAGTGGAACAGTAAAGCATAGGTTAACATGTTATCAATCCAGTCAAGCAGTAATGATAAAGCAGTAAAATCAAACACTCCTAACTATTCTTATTAATGCAAGTATGAATGCAGTCATGATGTATGCCCTCACCACACCCTTCCTCGTGCGACACCATCTTACGTTCGCAGCATGCTTTCATCCCTCAGTGCTCCACATCTTCCAGGCACATGCAATGCATGATGAGCATGATTACCAAGTATTTATTAGTCCATTTCAAACAGTAGGATTGGGAAACTAAGGTACATCTCTTGTATCATTCCCAAACATGATCCATTCTAGGGTCGTCAGTCCTAGTTAATCTCAGACGATGGTGTGTTTTCTAGGTCACTGCAAAGGTTGCCAAGGCTGTTACGCACAAAGGTTACATCACTCCCCCATCACCTCTTTAACGATTCATCACTATACAGAAACAGGCCTAGTTCATACTCTATACACCGCGGCAAAACTTAAGGCTCACCGCAATTTTAGAGTATGCTCGAGGTCACTACAAAGGGCTGTCAGGACTGTTACGCACAAAGGTTACACCGCTCCCCCATCACCTTATCAATGTAGGCCGACAGCACGAATATAGTATCTCATACCACCATAATCGGCTCATGAGTCTGGTTGCTCACTAGTCACTACAGGGAGGCACGTGACCCCAGCGTAGGCCGACAGCTCAACCACGGTGTCCCATACCACCATGCCCGGCTCATGAGTCTTAGCGGATCGAGGTACTATGGTCAAAAGGGATTTCACTGGTAAGTTTGGTACCCTAGGTTCAAGCAGTAGCGTCCAAATATGATAAACATACATAAGACAGATCGGGTTGCTTGACGAGCTCGGCTAGCTCGAGCACACAACAAATTGAATGATATGAAGCGCATAAGCACTTCGTGTGGCCAACCACTATCGCCAACCGAAGTACGATTCGGGTTCGTCGAACACATCTCACGTGGCAACTGAAACTTAGCCACGAATTCGATCCCGTTACCGACTGCCTGGACTATACAATAGCCCCAATCATGTTCAATTGTAGATAGGTAAAGCAGTAATGGATCAAGATTCAAATCATACAATCAAAGTCTGGTATTATCCGTTTAGGGTTGCCAGGGCTGTTACACGCACTCGTTGCTCCACTCCCCCATCACCCATGACGGATTATACAACGTAACATGAATTTAAACATATGCATTACATAGATAAAATCATACAATCAATTGAGCATGTTATGAAGCACAACACAAGCATGAGTTTGTACATATTCAATTCCTAATTACACAGCTATCCAAGGAAATCAAACACATAGTTAAAGGAAGTTAAGAATCATATCTCAACACCCTTATACATTACAATTTGCTAACTACTATTCATTCAGACATTTCAAGAAACACTTTAAAAGACATACATCAACATACATGACATATGTTGATCACATAGGCATTAGGCCAAATCCTAAACTAGGGAGTTGCCCCAATCATAACACGTGTACACCCACGACGGATAGTCATGGAAAGTAGGAATCTAAGTTTCATGTTCATTTGAACATTTTCACAAACACTTGGGTTACCCATTTCAACATATATAGCGTATAGTAGCCGTGGCGTGATTCAGGGCAAATCCTTTCGTCAAAAGGGCATCGCCAATACAACAATCAATTATCCATGACAATTAGTCATGGCGAGCACGAATGAGAATTCTATACTCATTCAGTCATTTTCACAAACACTTGGAATATACTATTACCACATACATGGTGTATGTTAACAAAACAAGTATTAGGGCTATCCTTTCGCCAAGTAAGTATTTTGTCCATGTATAATATATTCATAAAGCAAATAATCATGGCAAATGCATCTCCAAAATTTATACGTATACGATACTTTCTAGAATACACAATTTCAACATACATAGTGTATATAAGCAAAACATGTATTAGGGCGAGTCCTTTCGCCAAACAAGTATTTTATCCACATATAATATATTCATACAACAATTAATCATGTCAAACACATTTCCAAAATTTGTACGTATACGGTACTTTCTACAAATACCTAGAGTATGTAAAATTCCATATTTTTCATCTTTAATCGAAACGAAAAACAGACAGCACTTTGTACATGTGCAATTGCATGCAGATCATGAATCTATCATTATCTGACATTGAAAGCATTGAAAACCATAACCTATATACATAAAGTCCGCACCTTTTGTCGTAGAATCGTAACGAAGACAATAGGTTTGCTAGGTAGTTTGACAACCTATAGAATAACATAGGTTAGCTATTTCATAACCTACAACCACCCAAGCCCCAAATCAAATTAGGGTTAGGGTTTCTTACCTAGAAACGGAGTCGGAAGCGCCGGGAAAATTATGAGAATGGAGTGGTTACGCACGTATAGCAGCAGGGTAGAGCGGCAGGAAGATTCTCCTACTGTTCCCACACTTTTTCTCTCTTTTCTCTCTTCTCTCTGTAGGGTTTCTCTCAAATTCGTATGGCTGCAATGAGAGAGGGGTTAAGGTCCTTATATAACCTAAAAACTCACCGAAATAGACTCCAGGTCAAAGTATACTTAGGTTATAACCAAAGCGGACCTGTTTCAACTCAACGGAGGACTTCTGGCAGGCCCCCTTGAGCCAAAGGTCGGACTTAAGCTCACTAACACCGGATCTACGTTTAGTTAAGTTTTCGTTTCGGTCAGGATTTCAGATCACGCGTGGTGGACCAGTTTCAGTTCAACGGTCAGCGGATCTCGATCGGAGATTCCGAGTACATGTAAATGTGTATGAAATTTCTCCTGATCCGAGGGTGTAATTTGGTCTGATTCTGACGGTCTGGTTGCTTAAAACTGATCCGCAAGCGAGAGGTGCCAGATTACTATTTGAGATATTTTATTTTGAATTAATTTCACATTTCTCACACTCTTCACTTCGAGCTCAAGTGAATAGCGCTGGGACACTATCTAGATTTGATTTCCGAGATGACTGTCAAGCCCAGCAAGGCGGTCCTAAGTCCTTAACCTCGTATTATTCAGACTTCCGACGTGCGGTCCAGATCTGATACGGAGTTTCGAGATGCTCCCAAGAGCAGCCGGGTAATGAGATTGATCCTAGATTTTAGGGTAACCTAGCGTCAATGATTATACAAGTTTTTGGTCTTGCAGATCGTATTTAAAGTGATTGGTGCTAATTTCACAGGTACTCTAGTTTAACACTGGCTAATTCTCGCCTAATTTTTAAAGGATTTAGTCCTAAGTAATTTCTGTCTGAGGTGGTACTTAGTCCTTTGTAGTTTGTATATAAAGTGATCCAAGTTATACTACTTAGCTAGTTTAAGATAGTGTCTAGGGTGAAAGTACTTAGAAAAATTGAAAGATCAAGGTGGTGAAGGGTGAGATTTGTGAAGAAAATGGTTTGAAAAGGGATTTGAGGCTTTAATTGAGTGTTTGAGAAGTTAAACCGGTGTTAAGATTGACCCATCGCCTAAGGACGTCTAATTCCAGGTTGGGAAAAATCCAGGCTGTTACAATGCTTGCGCACGAACTTCATGCGAAAGCTAGGACGCGAATTTCCTGCGAAAGCCTTTCGCAGGAAGTTCCTGCGCAAGGATGCTGGGTGGGGCCCACCACCATGTTTTTGAGAAATGTACTCTGTTCATCCGTTTTGCAAGATAATTTTAGGACAAACTGCAAAAACAAAGTGGATCCAAGACTCAAGTGGGCCACACGAGAGGAAATAGTAGAGATTCAGTTAGAACCGTTGAAACATTCTTATGACCATAAAAGCTTTGTTTCAGGCTATTTATTTATTTATTTATTTATTTTTTATCTTCGCTTCATCCTTGTGTTAATAATCTTATAAACGGTTTGGATGACATATAAACATTAACGTGAAGTCCATAAAGGTTTCAATGGTAGGTATTTCTTTTCCCAATTTTCTCTCTCATGTGGCCACTTTAGTTTGGATCCACTTCATTTTTGGTCGATTTTTACATTTCTCAAAAACATGGGAGCCCCACCAGCATCCTTGCACAGGAACTTCCTGGGAAAGGCTTTCGCAGGAAATCCGCGTCCCTATTTTCACGGCAATCAGGTAAACGGATTGGCTACTCCCCTCACACCAGCCCCGGGCTGATGGCCGGTGTTCTGTGGGCCCGTCATGATGTATGTGTTTCATACATTCTGTTCATCCATTTTTAAAGATCCTTTTAGGGCTTGATCTCAAAAATGAGAGATATATAAACCTCAGGTGGACCACACCACATGAAAACAATAGTGATTGGATATCCACCATTAAGATCCTCCTAAGGCCCACTGTACTGTTTATTTGACATCCAATCTGTTGATTAGGTCATACAGGCCCATATGAAGGAAAAAACAAAACCAGCTTGATCCAAAACTTTTATGCCCCTAAAATTTTTTTAATGGTCGACGCTCATTAAACACTGTTTCCTGTAATGTGGTCCAATTGAGATTGGGATATATGTCATTTTTGGTCTCATACCTTAAAAGGATATGTAAAAATAGATGGACGGCATGGATGAAAAACATACATCATGGTCGGCCCCACAGAGCACCGACCAGCAGCCATTGGCTGGTGTCAGGGGGAGTAGCCAATCCGTTTCCGGCAATTAGGACCGCAGAAAAATCGTTGACCCAAATGGGAATTATCATTTTTAAGAACACAACGAGGAGATGGTATTCACCATCTGATTTTACCCGTTGATTTCCGACCGTTCACTCTTTTTCCTATGACCATCCATTTGATAGTCTTCATCGGAAGGTTAAGATTACTCTATCAGAGTGGAATTGGATCTGTACAACATCCACAACGTTCCCCAATATTTGGGTGGTCCAGATAGCGGCAGGTGTGTCCTGCATGGTAAGGATGACGAGTCACCCCCATTTTCAAGAAAAAGTGGTAAACAGGTTCAATTGCACTGCAGGCCGGACGAGGATTGGGTATAGCTCTGAGGGGCCGCCGTGACGTATGGGTTTTATGTACACCGTCCATCCATTTTTTCCATATCATTTTATGATATGAACCCAAAAATAATTCTGATCCAAGCCTCAAGTGGACCACACCACTTGAAGGGAAAACACAAATATCAGCTCGATTCAAAACTTATGGCCTTGAGAAGTTTTCAACGGTAGGATTTTAATCCCCACTGTGTTGTCCAATTGAGCCTTATATCTTCCTAATTTTGGGATTATACCTAAAATTATATGGAGAAATGGATGGACGGTGTAGATAAAATCCATACATCACGGTGGCCCCTCAGAGCCCCTGTCTGTGTCCAGCTCGGGACAATCGGTAGTAGTACCCAACCCGCGTTCGAGTCCTGTCCTATTCTTTGACTTTGATTTAATGCTTTTTGCCGATCATCTTCTCTCTTCAATGCAAAATCTCTCTTCATTCTCTTCTCCGTAGAGCTCTCTCTCTCTCTCTCTCTCTCTCTCTCTCTCCCCCCTTTCCTTTGCGAATTCTATCTGTAATATGTCGCCGGTCGAAGAAGAATCGAAAGACGTCGTCGATTCTCTATCCGACGTCATGAAGGAGATCTCGGAGCTTCCCGAATGCCGGCATCCGGCGAAGAAGCAGTACGGCAGTCTGGTGAGGAGGTTGAAGCTCCTGAGTCCTCTCTT
Source organism: Magnolia officinalis (assembly GCA_021015155.1). Classification (NCBI taxonomy): domain Eukaryota; kingdom Viridiplantae; phylum Streptophyta; class Magnoliopsida; order Magnoliales; family Magnoliaceae; genus Magnolia; species Magnolia officinalis. The sequence goes on from JAJHSJ010002504.1 coordinate 37,411, forward strand.
CGAGGAATTGAAGGACCGTGAAGATGAGGCGTTGACAGCGTCGGCATCAGCATCGGCGTCGTCTTCCGCCGTTGGAGAGGAAGAGTTTCAAGCTCTCGTCTCGTTGAAGCTTGCGCTGGATTCGGCCTATGAACTTCTTCAATCTGTCAATGAGGGGAGCAAGCTCTATCAGGTGCTGATTCTTATCAGATCCTCTTTTCTGGAACCGAATTCTTTATTTATGTTTGAATTGGATTGCTGCTGATTGGATTCTAATCATGGAATTTTAATGTTTCTTTATCGGAGTTTTTGATGCGACAAGTTGTTTTTCTGAAAGAATGTTAGATTGTTAAATGATGTTCTTCTACTCTTAGCACTATTGAATTGGACGCATGGCACATGGTCCATGATCTGGACTATTCATCGCCGTTGTGGATCGGCGACAGTATGAGTTGTACAAAAGAATCTTGGTGACAGTCAGCATTTGAATTGCAAAGTCACAGCAATCGGACAGGTAGGATCATTCAGCTCAGTCCAACTACATGTCCAATTTCAACACCGTTGCTTTGATGTTGGGGACAGTGGTAAAGATGTGATTATGGTCCATGATCAGGCTGTTCACCAGCTGGGTCCAACATGTGATTATGGTCCATGATCAGGGCTGTTCACCAGCTCAGTCCACGGATTGGCCATGGTAGGACAATTTCACCCAACGAACAATCTTGACCATCTATCTGGTGAGTGATGTCTGGTCTTACCTGGATACATGGTAATGTGCTGTTGTGAAAGTTTGCTGACTCTAGGCACAGGGACACTTCTCTACATATGATAACTAAAATAAAACATGAAAGAAAATAATGAAAAGATAAAGATCGAAGGAAATCAAAACAGAACATTCATATTGTTTTTTTTTTTTTTTTTTTTTTTTTTTATTTTTTATAGAATTAATGCGGGAGATTGTATTGATAAAACAAAAGAAGAAAGGACAGGAAAAGAAAAAACACAGCTCTGCTGAGATAGCAGAACCGCTAAACAGCTCGGAAATCAAAGTTACAATCTAAGGCCTTAATAGAGTAAGTCTCCCATTCAACCAGGAACTGGATCGCCCTAAACATGGTGGCCTCCGCAGAGTTGGCTTTGTCGTTGAAACACCGGTCGTTCCTTTCAATCCAAACAGCCCACCAAACGGCAAGAAGGGCCATACGCCATAAAGGGGTCCAGTGATTCCCGTATTTGACCCCATGCCAGGAGAGAAGGAGACTATTAGTTGAAGCCGGAAAACACCAAAGCACGTTGAATTGGAGGAGAAAAGCTGACCAAATCTTGTGGGTGTAAAGACAATGAATAAAGAGATGATTCACTGTTTCTTCATTGGCCATGCAACAAACGTAGATATTGGTAATCATCATTCCCCGCTTCTGCAAGTTGTCAACAGTGAGAACCCTCTGTTTACCCACTAACCAACTAAAAACCACGATTTTAGGAGGGACAGAATACTTCCAGCCATAGTACTGCAACAGACCAGCAGGAGGGGGAAGTTTGTCGAGCAAGAACCCATAGAGGGATTTAACAGAAAATCTGCCATGTTTATCCGGACGCCGGGACAAACTGTCAGGCACCATGAGATTAGGCGATAGGCTATAGATGCAATTGAGGAGGGCGGCGAATTCGTCTCTCTCCCATTCCTGGAGATTCCTTCTACATTCAATGTTCCAAACGAGAGTACCTCCTACTGATGATAAACAGTCAGCTACCTTACTGAGGGGAAATTTGGCGATGCGAAAGATATTCGGGAAAGCTATACAGAGAGTATTGTTCCCCGACCAGGGGTCCAACCAAAACCGAGTACGGGTACCATTGCCGATCACTATAAAGATACCACTGAGGACATCCATCTTGGTGGAGAGGATGTCTCTCCACATGACAGACATCTTGTATTTACAACTGTTGTTAGTCCACCGTCCCCCATCAGACCTGCCATATTTACTCTTTATTAGCTCATTCCATAAGGATCTGTCTTCATTCCCGAGTCTCCACAACCATTTTCCAAGTAAGTTGCAATTCATGAGTTTTAGATCCTTGATACCTGCCCCACCATCTTGCACCGGACAACAGACCACCTTCCAGTTTACCAGATTAAAATTTTCCTTTTCGGCCTTGCCTTGCTAGAGGAAATCTCTTCTTAACTTATCCAGGACATTCACAACTGACACCGGGCACTTGAATAGCGACATGAAGTAGATGGGAAGGTTTGAAAGCGCTGAATTTATCAGAGTAAGATGACCCCCCAATGATAAATACCTACTCTTCCAATTGGCGAGATAAGACCTGACTCTCTCAATGATCTTCTCCCAAGTCTTCTTAGGAGGCTTCCCGACACACAGCGGGAGGCCCACGAAAGAGGTAGGGAAGGAGTCTACCGCGCAACGGAAAAATTCGGCGTGCTCCTTAGTTTCAGCTTCCTCCATATTCACCCCCAACATTGTGGACTTGGACATGTTAACCTGAAGACCCGATACAGCTTCAAAACAGCGGATTATAGTGCGTAGGTTGCTGACTTTAGCTTGCTCGGCATCATTGAACAGGAGAATGTCATCGACGAGCTGAATGTGGGATATCGGAGTGGGCATCCCCTCCATTTTAAAACCTCTAATAATGCCATCTTCCTAACCCCTACTTAGCATTTGGGAAAGAGCCTCGCCCACGATCAGAAACAGAAAGGGGGAGAGCAGGTCGCCTTGGCGAAGGCCCCTGGAGCTAGGGAAAAACCCTTTAGATTGTTCCAATCCAAACCAATTAGTAGTTGCGTAAACCAACAAATAACCAATTAACACAACCTCAAAATTATGCAATAATCGTTTAAAGAAATAGTAGTTGTATGAGCATTATAATGATCAACACTTTTTTTCCCACTTTCCTTTCAAAACATATCACAGTTAATATCACTTAAAATTTTAGACAACCCCAGCAAAAGAACCAGAAAAGAAAAAGAACATTATTTGTGGTCTTTTATTGTATAGGCTTTGATACTTGTAATAAAAGATGAAGTTTGAATTGTGAGAGTGAGTTCTTATGAATAGTTTCTTCAAAACAGGAGAATGGAGGTGGACTTGATGCCACAGAGTGAGAAATCTTTGGTTGACAAAATAATTTGGACATAATAAAAATAAAAAGAAATCTTATGGACACTATATATCTAGACGTCTTACTTAAAGTGTCACACGTGGTACTTTTGGATGATATTACTAGTAAGGTATCCAATAACGGTAATGGTGGCCATAACTGCCAGCCTTATGGCTGTTACGAACTTGTAATGCTCAAAATTTTGTTTAAAGGAAGAAAATGTATCAGCCCATTAGGCTTCTAATGGCCGTAATTGGCCTTTTTTTTTTTTTTTTCCAGAGTGGTTGTTGTAGTCCCATATTGCGTAATGGCTCCCACCGTTTTATGGCTGTTACGTAACCCTTTTTTTTATATCATGGTTACTAGGATACTTCACCCACACAGATTTTGAAGTTTTATGTCGTGCTCAGGAGAGTCCAAGTGTACCCAAGCGCCGGCATGGAAAATCCTACAAAGCAGAAGTGTTCGGCTAACATTGTTGGTGACCTACAAATGGGCAGAAGAAAAAGAAATATTGGCAACAATCATCATTGGAATGGGGAAGGGGAAAACATACCAATTGGGGATGGGTAGGATATGTGATTTCAGGATTGCAGTTAGCCTTACAAGTTCAGCAGAGGCTGATGCCATGGCCCGCAGCTTCAGCACTAAAGCCAAACAAGTCAATCCCCTGCTTGTCTTATGCTTTTCCATGAATGAGATAAGGGAGTCCCTCGATACTCAATCAAATCCTCTTTTTTGATGATTGAATCCACCTCTATGGTCCCATATTTAGTAATTCCTGAACTACTTTTGTATCGGGGATCGTCGAAATAAGCAAGAATAGTATTTTTATGTAAAATACCATTTACCTTGTAAGGGTTGTTGGAAAACTCGCTGTCGGACCTGATTAATTGCTCTTTGTTGTTCAAAATGAATGGTTTCATTTTTGTAATTTTTTAATCATTCCAAATTCCCATAAGTGGCATTAATCATATTCTGTTTTTCTCGTTCTATCTCAGAGTATCCATTCACTCGAAACTCATCTACTTCCATTTTCACTTTCTATAAGTGAGCCCGGGCTTTTTCGAGCTGCTGAATAGCTCCTCCGCGTAGTTCTTCTGAACCGGACATGAGAGTTTCTTCTCATCCAGCTACTTGTGAATGAAACGATTCAATAATATTACAGATACACATGTATGTATTGAATAATACACTAAATCATGGGATTTATTGATATTGAATCTGTCACGTAGGCGGAAGTAGTGTCTCGACTTGACAGCAACAGAAGTCAATCGGTTCAGGAAGTGGGAGAGTACCTATTGTCGATCAACCGGAGACAGTCGAGACCTTGCCGGCTTGCAGGGCATTTTCGGGGAGTAGCCCACTTCTTCAGAAACTTCCTGGCACAAACATTAAGGGAGCCATTGAAAGGTGACTGAAACACCAGAAACGGGGACTACTCGAGCTAATGATAGAGGCAAGAACACTTTCGGCCAGGTCCCATTGATTGAAATTGTTGTTAAGGCAGTGATTGAATATAGTCCTTAAAAGGGTATCCTCCCGGCCACTAAGACAGAAGAGGGGTGTATTGATTAGGCAGCTTGATGATGAAAATTAAGATTCTCCAATCCCTTATGTCAAATAAAATTTTTTTTAAAAAAAAACAAGAAAAAAAAAGAGGCAAAAAGATATGAACCTATATTGGCAATTTTGAAACCATTTAGTGTCGTGATTTGTGCCCCAACAGTTGATTAGGCTGTGAGAGTTATGGTGTTAGGGTCACAAACATGTTGTTCCGTATCCGTTACGATACGCCTGTAAAGGCCGATACGTATAGGTAACGGCCATGACCGTTACGCGATACGGGGGTGAAAAGGGGAAGTTAGGTTTTTGAGACCGTATCAGCCTTTACGGTGGCCGTAAAGGCTGTTACAGGGCATAACAACCGTTACTCCTGTAATGATCGGAAAACGATCACTTTTTTTTTTTTTTTTTTTTTTTTTTTCAGTACTGGTCAAAAAACGACAACTTTTTTTATATATTTAAATTCATTTTTCGACACTTTTTCACTTTTCTCATTCTAAGAACTCTCCTATATCATTTTACAAAAGATTTCGACCACTCTTACTATAGCTTTTGAGATTAAAACCTTGGATTGAAGTGATTTGAGCGAAAAGAATCTCCGAGGGCCTTTTTTTAAAAAAATTTGAAAAAATAGTATTTATGCCTTTTTCTCATTTCTAATTCTAATGCTTGATTGTGATGTGTAAACATTAGAGACATAATCATATTAAACAATTCACTAGACAGCCCAATACAACACTCTCACCAAAGAGTGGACCGTTACACTACCATAAACATGTTCAAAACAAAAAAATGAATACATATTTGAAATATTTAAATTATTCTTAATTTTCTAGATATTTTTTCAGAATTTTTTGGGCAAAAGAAAATTTTCAATCGTTACGGGAGTCGTAACGGTCGTTATGCCCCCGTATCTGCCGTTATGGCCAATACCCGTATCGGTAATGTTGGTGACCATTACAGCCACCGTTACCGATACGGAATACCTTGGTCACAAAGTGTGGTTCCAGCTTACATGCTAAATTATCCAAAATTGGGATCATAGGGCTCAAAGAGGCAATGGCTGTGTTGAAATAGACCCATGTCTATTCAAATCCATTTCCTGAGCTGTTGAGTGGAAATAAACCTATAACGGTTGCCACTTCACACCAAATGCAACCCTAAATATGGAAGTTTTTGTTGCATTGGATGCATTTCTTAATCCGTGAGTGCACTGTATGCCCATCCACAATTGTTGGGGCGTGATTATACTAAAAAGTTCTGGGGTATTTCAGTATGGTATATATGTTACTGGGTTTAAATAGGAATAGAGTGAAGTGGATATAAAACCTTATTTAGAGGTGGTTCATGATTGTCCTAGAAAACTTTTTGAATGGTGAGAACTCTTTGATCATATTTTCCCATGGATGTAGCCACTTGTCGTGGTGAACCACATAGGTCTGTGTGTTTGTGCTTTTATTCTCATTCATTGCTTCTCAGTAGCCACTGGGGTCTATCATGTGATTGCACAAAGCGTTAAGTGAAGCGGCAATGGATTTGAGTGCAGGAGTGGGAAGCGTCTACTTGAAAGTCTAATTATAAACAACAAGGAAATGGGCGCAGGAGCACGAGTTGGAAGTGTGATTTGAAGCAACAATAGCACCTAGGTAGAAGGTTTGTGCCACTAAGATCTATTTATATAACAATTTAAGAAATGGGCACCCTACCAGTTTTAGTGCTAGCATGTATAGCATGTAAGGTCATAATCAAAATGACTTCGAAGAAATATTTCAGGATCAAGTTGTGTAAATGACAGAAGTAGAAAAAGGGCAAGGTTTCACAAAGCCACAAGATGCTAGGGTTTTAAGGTTTCTGATTTAGGCCAATTGATTATAGATGACTAGTGGGCTTTTCATGTCTTGAAGTCTGGTCAGTTCAAGTTTTTGTGAAAAGAGTGTTGAAGTGATGAAATAAAAGGGATGGGACATGTAATATTTTGGCCCAAATGGCAACATTCCTATTTGTTGGTGATGTGTTCTATTGGTTGTCTGTAGCTTTTGAGGGAAGTTTTTGACTTTTTCCATGGTAGATGCTTTGGAAAGAGGAATGCCATACGCTTCCTTGTGTTTGCACTCTGCACTAGGCAAACACAAGCTCCCCATGCGCAAACATGGGAATGGTGCCAGGTCTGGGTGTTCATCAGTTGGGCTCCTTGGTGAATGAAATCCTAGCTTAAAAATCTGGTCAGCCTACTCATTAGGTGGCCTGCGCTCGTAAGGGGGGAAAATGATGTTAAGAGAAAGGAAAAGAAACATTCAACATAAAATGTATGTGGGTAGCCAACTTCATGAATCAGTTACCCTGATTGTTAGGCTATGACATTCATCAAAGGGCCCTACTAATCAACACCCAGGATCTCACGTCATCATTGCCATCATTATCATCTAAGCTTTATCCCAACCAATTGGGGTCAGCTGCACAAATCATGTTCCACCATTCCACTCTATCAAGGGCCATAACTTATAGTTAGACCATAGGTCATCAAGTCTTTTCTTACTACCTCCACCCACGTCCTCTTGGGCCTTCCTCTTGCCCTTTTAGAGCCTTCAACTTGCGCCAACTCCTCCTAATTGGTGCAGTTCTTGGTCTTCATTGCACGTTACGAAACCATCTAAGTCCAATTCCCCTCAATCTTATTACCTATTGGTGCTACTCCTAAATTCTGGGTAGCACTGAGAAAGTTTGTTACCCATGTAGTCTGGACAATGGACATTGCCAAGTTAGGTCCAACGAACATGAACATTGTTGCCATTAACAACGTTAATGACCACCAATCTGTGGCATTCTTCAGATCATAGCTATAAACATCACTGAACCCTTTTAACCAGGACAAAGGTCCCTCTTGATTAAATGTACCATTGGTTGGTAAATATGACCGAGAATATCCATCAACCAATCATGGTACTGGCATAGCAATGCATCTCTAATTCTATCATTCCTTGCTTGCCACTCATCCTTCTTAACATCCCCATTTCAGCTACACTCATCCGATCAACATGTTGTTCCTTAACTGCCAAAGATCTTGCTTATGGTGTTGCAATTCATCATTTCTTGGGTGATAGCATTTGTTATGCACGGATGATTATAGGAACTTTAAATTGCAGTCCTCTTGGAAATGTTTTTGAAGTTCCCTTCTTGATCATTATGTGAAGGTCATTTTTCCTCACTCATAGTTCTTCTCGTAATGAATAATGTTTTTAACTATTTAATCTAAACCAAAAACCTGCTCGTAGTTTCTTTTCTCTTAGACTTGATCGGTGTTTCAAATAGTGCTCGTAGTGTAGCAGTAGCGCTCATAGCGTAGCGGTAGCGCTACGTAGCGTAGCTAAATAGCATAACTCTCCTATAGTGTACGCTAAAGGGGTTGTAGCGTACACTATAGCTACATAGCATGTAACGTGCACTACACTTATTATTATTATTATTATTATTTTTGGGTTTGTTTTTTAGCTTTGTTTGTTAAAAATGGTGTAAAACTCACATCATGAAAAACTTAAAATGTAAAGTTAAAATCAAATATTTCTTTATTTACTTTCAATTAAAATAGTGGTGATCCTTTGTTAAAGTTGGTGAGAAACTCGTACATTAAAAAAAAAAAAAAAAAAAAAAAAAAAAAGAAAAAAAAGAAAAAAAAACCCTTCAAAATTAAACTTAAAAGAAAAAGGGTTTCAAAAGAGGGTTTTCGAAAAGCCCTCTGATGTAGGACCGGTGCATGAACTCAAATATTGTGTAAGATCAACCAGCAAAATTAAAATAATTAATAAAAATCACAAAACTTGTTACCATCATCACAAATACCAAAATTCCAAAAGGAGATCATGGATAATTCAAGCCTAGGCTACCAAGCATCATCCTACAATACCATTAAATAAGAGAAGCTAGGATCTAATGGATGTAGGGACATCCAAATAGCATAAGGTAAGCCTATTTCCAAAGGGGAAGGTTTAATGCTACATAGGGTGAAATTAGGGTTTAGGGAAAGTGGGGAAATAGGTAGATTTGGAATTTCTAGGTTTAGGGTTAGGGTTTGGATCATCGATGGATGTAAAAGGGATAAAGATCGGGAGGATGTTGATGGTTTAGGATGAAGGAGAACGAAAATCGAAGGACGTGGAAAAATACCTTGCTTGTTGGTGAAGAGATGAGGGTGTGAGAGAGAGAAGGAAGCCTCGCGCTTCCATTGATGAAGATAAGCTTTGCACCGATCTTCCTTCCAATTCACATGGAAGTCACCTCACATCACATGAAGATGGAAGAAGAAAACAAGAGCTCTCTCTCTATTATCAAAACCAAGTCATGAGAGGTCCCCCCCTCCCTCTTTTATAACCTCAAGAACTTTTTAAAATTACAATTTAAACCTTGTCTCATGAATTTTGACCAAAATAACCTTAATCTAGTGAAAAATCAAATAAAATCACTCATTGTGTGCGACAGGAAAAATGATAAACAAAACTCTTTACTTCATTGATAATCACACAGTACCGTTATTCACTTAAACAACCCCTTGAATTCCAAAAAGACCGTTGAGTAATGACTTCTTGTATTGATGGGTGAAACTGAAAGCAAGCGAAGAGCCCTTGCATTATCAATTAATTATAGGATTGCCATTACATTGTTTTACTACAAAAACCCTCCTGATAAAAAAAAAGTACAACATCAAAAATAGACTCTCTAGCATTTTCTTTTTCATGAAATGAGACGAAGTATATATATATATATATATATATATATATATATATATATATATATATATATATATATATATAATTAAGGAATTTCAAAGGGGAATATATGATAAAAGTATTGTTGTGAATTTAAGGGTTGTTTCCTTTAGCAGTCATTTTCATTTGTCTCATGTTATACAAGGTATTCTGTAATGCGTTACGGCCACTGCTGTTACTTTTACGATATAGGCTATAAAAGCCGTTTTGCTCTCTCTCTCTCTCTCTCTCTCTCTCTCTCTCTCTCTCTCTTTCTCTCTACTAAAAAAATCGAAAAACCTAACATTATGGCTGTTGTAACCCCGTAATGTGTAATGGCTCCATCTATCGAAGAGGAATCGTCGTATCAGATTTGGAAATATCAAGTTCCCCCAAAGATAGCTACTTTTGGTTGGTTGGTTTGTAAGAAAAAGGTCCTTACAGTGGACAATCTGAGGAAAAGGGGCATGTGCATCACTAATATCTGCCTATGTTGCATGGAAAATGAAGAATCAGTGGACCATCTCTTTATACACCGTGCATTCACATATCGAATATGGACTGAAATTCTGCTCTGCTTCAAGATCCAATGGACCTTTCCAAACTCTGTTCGAGGATTGCAGCAGGCATGGCATGGTATAAGGTGTGGAAAGCATAGGACAAAGCTCTGGAGAATGTCTCTATTGGCCGTATGGTGGGCTGTGTGGGAAGAAAGGGATGGGAGGTGTTTTAATGACATGTCGAAATTGTTAGAGGCTACTGTCAATAGGGTGATTCACTTTATAGTTGAGTGGGCTTATGCTGTTGATAAGCTAAAGGGTTGCAATCTTCTTTTTCTAGGGGAGTAGTTGAGTGGCTATCTCAGCAGTTCAGCTCTCCCTTTGTGTTCTTTCTTTCTGCCTTTGTTTCAATAAAATATCTCCAAAAACGGTTACGGCACACCATGACAGGTCATAGGGACAGCCAAGTAAACAACCTTTATATCTGAATTACAGGAATGTTTAACCCTTTTAACATTGATATGGCATTGGATTCCAAAAGAACCTTTGAAAAGAGACTGTCCAGTGTTGTCTCATTCACAAAATGAGGGGTGATTAAATTTTATTGTTAATTTTATGTGTAACTTTTTTCAAAGTCCAAAAGAAAAAGGCCCTGATGTGTGTGTGTAATTATCTAGTCCATATCATTTGCACTGTATTCGGTGCACAGAGATGCATTGGACACATTTATCAATCAACCATTGATCTAGACATAAGTCAGACATTCTTCTCTAAAACAAAAGTGTATTGATCTAGCAGTCCATCTTGTGGGACCCGCTGTGAGGTGACAATCATGTAGAAATAGCATCAGTCTGATATTCTAGTCATTGAATCAGTTTCTTGTTGGATCCTCGAAATGCAAAGGTCTCTCTCTCTTCTTTTTTTCTCTCTTTTCTTTTTCTGTAACTGCCCCTTTTCTGTCAGCTGACAGGATGGCTTGGAACTTTGGTTTCTCTTATTAGTGAGTAGAGATGACTTTGACCCATGGGCAACCCATAGTGGGCTCACCTAGATGGACAATCTGGATAAATGATGAAAGAGCAAATGCATCCAATATGTTGAGAATGAATTGCACTGAATCATTCCCAAAATGCAAATGCACACAAGACAGGTTATGTCATGTGTGCATGTGCCCACTCCCCTTTCTACAAGAACTAATTCCTTGATATTAATTTATTTCTTGCAGGCTTTAGAATGGGAGAAAACTTCAAGTAGATTTCTTGAGGTGACAGAACAACTTGAGAATGCGTTGAGTCAGATTCCGTACGACAAACTAAATATATCAGAAGAAGTTCAAGAACAGGTAAGCAAATAGATTCCTTAAGTACTATAAATGGACTAAGCCGTTAGTAGCTTTTACTAGTTTTGTTGAATTATTTACGTATCATTCCAACCCAGAACTCTGATTGCATAGTTTTCCACAAAGTCAGCATTTATTGTGACATATCTTTCTTTTCTGTAAAATTCTGGCCTGTTAAAATAAAATGAGGAATACACACTGCATTTACATGAAAATTTCAAAGCTTAGGGCCTGCTTAGGTTTCAATTTACCCTGTAAATGGAGTGTACATGAGTAATGATTTCTGACACCTGATTGGAAGAGAGGGAATTATAGGGTAATTAGGCCTTGAAAACCATGGCATAAATGCATAGCAATCGGACCGAATTTACACTTGTAAAATTTGTGGGGCCTACTGTTATGTATGTGTCTGATCCACACCGTCCATCCGTTTTACCTGCTCATTTTAGGGCAGAGCCCAAACATGAGGCAAATCCAAAGCTCAAGTGGACCACACCGCAGGAAACAGGGGGAATTGAACACCTACCGTTGAAAGTTGAAATGAGGCTAGGGTCCACAGGGATGTGTACCTGTCAATCCAACCTGTTCATAAGGTCACACAGACATGGATGAAGGGTAAACGCAAATATCAGCTTGATCCAAAACTTCTGTGCCCCCTAAGAAGAATTGAACGGTAGGTGTTCAATTCCCCCTATTTCCTGTGGTGTAATCCACTTGAGCTTTGGATCTGCCTCATTATTGGTCTCATGCCCTAAAATGAGCAGGTAAAACGGATGGACGGTATGGATCAGACACATACATGACAGTGGCCCCCACAGATTTTAGTAGATTTTTGTCTTCTTTCCTCAGTTTCTAGTGCTCCAAAAGGCCTACCTGTCAACATAAGGTGGAGGCTACTGAAGGTAATTACAAGTGTAAGTAATAATTACTCGTTTACAGTGTAAATTGAAAAACTAACAGGCCCTGCCCCTGAGAGAAACCAAAACTCACATACGGACTGATCTGTAATATGCTTTTTCTTTCCATTGTCAAGCTGTAAGGTTGCCTTCCCATGGACCTGTGATACAAGAGGGACTGAATGCAGCTCAAAATGTCATTTTCATTACAGTTAGTTCATGAGCTCTAAAGGGAATGAATCCTATGGTTGATCAGATCTTCTAACAGGAATTTTCATATCCTCTTGCATTCATAATGGTGGAAAATTCATCTGAGGAAAAGATCCTTAAGCCTGATTCTATGAGATTTTGACCCATTTTAAAGGGCTCTAACGGTCCAACCAAATCGATATTTTCCTCAAAGCAAGAACCTACCTCCTAAGCAGTATGGCTAAATTCTTATCCACCTAATTGCAGGAAGCTTTTTTTTTTTTTGGTTTTATTTAAATTTCGGCAATTTGGACATGTAAAGTCAGACCAAGAGACTGAGATGGACAGATTATCAGCCAATTTAATGCAACCAGTATGACCAGAACTGTTGAATTGGTTGTTATAAGGAAAGAACTTACTAAATTACTCAAAACTCATACATCATAACTTACAAGAATCAACAGATGACAACTACATCTAACTTATTACATATAACTATATCCTAATCATCATCGTAGCTGTGTCAACTATTTGGTGTCAGCTTTATGAATCCTGTTTTACCAATCAATCTATCTAAGGCCCTATCCGTGCAAAGCGAACAAGCTTTCGTATCCCTTTGCATCAACTCAATCCAAGTCATTTCAAGTTTTACCCTCATCCTCTTTTCAGGACTTCAATAACCTGAAACTTCACAAAAGTTTATTAAGGGTGTATTTGGTCGCACCAAAGTTCATGAAATTTCATGATAATTGGTGCAACCAAATGCACACTAAACAATAACAATTGACAACTATTGATAATTTACTGCCTGTGACCTATAACTTGACAACAGATATTAATAAGTTACAACTATAGTTAAATTTTAATAAATTATTAGTGTAAATTATATCATATAACTTGAAAACCTATTGTAATGACTTAATAACTCATTTATAGAAGCTAGTAAGTTATATAACTTAATCAGTGTAGTTAAAAGTTGAAGGTTCTAGTCACACCCCAGACATAAGTACCCTGGAACGCCCAAAATGCCAAGATGCACATTTAGAGAATCCGGTTACCTTTTTTTAATGTCATAAATATTTCATATCTAGAAATGTATTGGTTTTTTTTAATAGTTAGATGCTTGCATCTACTCGAACTTTCCAAATAATCTACAAAATCCTAAAATTTCTGGGTCCCTCAATTTCCCAAACCTAGAAACTCTAATTTCATAAAAATTCTGATTCTCCTAAAATACAAAAACACAAATCCCCAATTTTTCCTAAATTCCTCCTTTCTAAACACTAACTTCCCAGTTTCCCCAAATAGTACACTATACCAGTCTCCCCAACTCTGCAAAGTTCTCCAACCCAAAATTGCAATTTTGCCAATGCTCCTAATTTTTTTAAACCCTAAAATCCAATTTTCAAAATCCTCAAATCCTTCTGACTTAAAATTTCCAATTCTCCCAAAATCTCCAATTTGTCATAATCTCTTGTATGGGCATATGGCACAAGTGAAGCTCAAATTGCTTTCAAGTCCTATGTAGTGCTTACACTACACTGTACTTGACACATCTGTGAATGGCTGATGTACTGGCATTATGGTTTGGTACTTGGAGAGATATCTGTCAAGTCATGGTCATAGTCGCTTCCATGCTGCTGATGGATGCAGCTCTCATCTCTTACTGGGGATTCCATGATACCCAGGCATACGAGCCAGGTGCCAGCCCTAGTTTCCTCCACTGTTTCTCTTCCCACTGCATTCAGTTTTCAAACTCTATCTTGAGGTGGAGTCCAAAAATCAGAGGATGAATTCTCCATCTCCCGAAATTTAAACCAAGACAGTCAGCTAACGAATACTCAATTGGTTTGGAGAAAGATCTGCAAAGCAGTAACGAAGAAGAGCCATTCGGCAACTTCAAGAAATGCTTCCACCATTTCAGTGCATATTCTGGCTTCACCTCTAAAAGACTCCAGTAGTAGAAAAGAAAAAGACTGACAAGTACAGAAACATTCCCTCTCTTTTGCATAGTACCCTTTAGTGAAGATTCCATGAACCACCTGACATTCCAAACAGGTGCCCACACAGTTTTGGGAAGTGATCATGCTGCAATGGACGGATTCCAGACTTTTTACTCCACATACTATGTTTCGTAATGTTGGCACTCAGATTCTCACATCTGTGCATGTGCCTCTCTGCTTCTTCTTTTTTCACGTGCCTGTCTTCTTATGCATATAGAAAGGTTCTAAAGATATCTGATGAGAAGAGATTGAAAAATAAATAAAATTGCAGCGCACATGCCAACATGAGGCACATGTTATAATCCATTCCATTAACCAGGTAGGGCCCACCATGAAAATGCCCTGGAACAAAGTCAGGTGGGTTTACTCAACAGGTGAGCCAGACATTTGTGAGAAACATCGATGGATAAAAAATGATGGCCACCTGTCAATATTCATCATATATGTATGGCTCACCTGATGAGTAGCCTGGCTAGTTTTACTATGTAGTATGAATTGCTATAAAGACAAACTGCTGAAAACCATTATCATTCGTTTCTGCACCTTTTCAGATTGAACTTGTGCATGCTCAGTTCAGACGAGCAAAAGGATGGACGGACACGCCTGATTTACTACTTTTCAAAGATTTATCCCATGCAATGAATGAAAAGGACACAGACCCAGCCATCCTAAGAAGACTCTCAGAAAAGCTTCATATCAGAACCATTAATGATCTCAAGAAGGAGTCGGTTGCTCTGCGTGACATGGTTATTGCAGGTAGTGGAGATCCTGAAGTCTACATCGATGATATGTCGGCCTTGCTGAAGAAGCTAAAAGACTGCATGCTCTCAGAAAACACAGACACAGACACGTCTGGAAATGAGAAAAGCATAGCAAGACATAGATCTCCAGTCATTCCAGATGATTTCCGATGCCCGATATCTCTTGAATTAATGAAAGACCCTGTCATTGTCTCGACAGGACAGGTTTGATCAGTCATTATCTCAGGATTACCTTTCGAGGATGACTTGTACGATCCTCAACCAGAGGATATGCATAGTATTCTTGGGTCTTTAGTTTCTACAAGTGGGGCTCATTGGATGGTGATCCTGACCATTGATCTTATGGGGCCAAGGTATTCAATAACAGTAGTGGTGCCAGTAATGGCCAGCCTTATGGCCGTTGGTACAGGGTGTAACAGCTGTTATGGCCTTGTAACAGTTTTTTTAGAGGTACCTGTTATGGCTCCGTATCAGCCCATTAGGGGCCTCTCTTTTTCTTTTTTTTTTTTTTCTTTTTTTCAGAAAGGGCGTTACAGCCCTGTATTGCGTAACGGGTCCCACCATTACCGTTATGCAATGGTGGTTATAGCTGTTACGTAACCATTTTTGGATGCCATGGACGGGACCTAGAGTGGATTGACCACAGCCATCAATCTCGTGGACATAAAGATATTAGTTATCAAAATTTCAAACTTTGTCACTTTTCAACGTGGATTGTTGGCTATATGTTTTTCTTTAACCATCTGTTTGTAGGCCACCCATCAAGGCCTTGGGATTTAGTCCTTCAGGGAAATTTTCAGGTTTGGTCTATTAAAAGGCTCTTTAGACTTCCATTCTGGAATTCAAAACCATGTGCCCTCTTGTACTGAGAGCCTTTTTTTTTTTTGTTAGCTTGTTAGTACACCCCACTGTAGTTCACACTTCACTGTTAGCCACCCCCACTAGGGATCGATACCAAGACCTGTGTTGAAACGAGGTATCTTTCACCCAGTCTACCACTTGTACTCAGAGCCTGAGGACACAAAACATATCCTCTGGTGCAGTATCATATACTAGTTTTGATTTCATTCTCTAATCATTGCTTCTAATTTTGCAGACATATGAACGGTCCTGCATCCAGAAATGGCTTGATGCTGGACACAAGACCTGTCCTAAGACGCAGCAGACTCTGTCACACACTGCCCTCACACCAAACTATGTTTTGAAGAGTCTAATTGCCCAGTGGTGCGAGAGCAATGGTATTGAGCTCCCCAAAAGACAAGGTACTTGTAGAAACAGAAAATCAGGCAGTTGTGCTTCTGAGTGTGACCGGAAAGCTATAGGTGCGCTGTTGGAGAAATTACTGAATGGCAGCCAAGATGATCAGAGAGCAGCTGCCGGTGAGCTTCGGTTGCTGGCAAAGAGGAATGCGGATAACAGAGTGTGTATTGCAGAGGCAGGAGCAATTCCATTGCTCGTAGAACTGCTAGCATCACCAGATCCTAGAACACAGGAACATGCAGTTACTGCGCTCCTTAACCTTTCCATAAATGATAGTAACAAAGGAAGTATAGTTAATGCGGGAGCAATTCCTGATATAGTTGACGTGCTAAAAAATGGCAGCATGGAAGCAAGGGAGAATGCCGCTGCTACCCTTTTCAGCTTATCCGTTATAGATGAGAACAAGGTAGCAATAGGTGCTGCAGGGGCCATCCCTGCTCTAATTGACCTGCTCTGCCAGGGGAGCCCAAGAGGCAAGAAAGATGCTGCGACTGCAATTTTCAATCTGTCAATCTATCAGGGTAACAAGGTGAGGGCTGTGAGGGCGGGGATTGTGGCCCCGTTGATGAGGCTATTGGTGGATGCTGGGGGCGGGATGGTGGATGAGGCACTCGCAATACTGGCTATCCTGGCAAACCATCAGGAGGGAAAGCTGGCGATCGGCCAGGCAGAGCCGATACCGATTTTGGTGGAGGTGATGAGGACTGGGTCCCCACGCAATAGGGAGAATGCTGCGGCTGTGTTGTTGTCACTCTGCAGTGTTGATGCACAGCAGGTAAGGGTTGCAAGGGAGCTTGGGGCAGAAGAAGTACTGAAGGAATTGACTGAAAATGGCACTGAGAGGGCAAAGAGGAAAGCTGGGAATCTCCTCGAGCTCATACACCAGAATGTCGAGATGGTTGTTTCCCAGTGAAAAATCTGAACAGCCTCTCTATCTGATGGAGTAGTTATTTGATTGGTCTTTTCTGCTGCTGTTAGAATTGTGAAACATAGGCTTTTGAGTGATGTTGTATTGGATGCTGTTTGCAGATCTTGGAAAGCTTTTGTTCCTTCACATGTGGTATATGAACGGATAATTTATTTGTTCGTGTAACTAAAGTGGATATTTGAGGATGAATGGTGGAAATTCGGGATGGTCTGTTGATTTGTTTGATTCTTGAAAGAATTAAGAGCAGGTTTTTTCTTGCTTTCTGGAGACATGGAATGCCAATATTATATATGGCATTCTGAAGTACTCTTAAGAAGGGGGGGAGTTCAGCAGAAACAGATGTGTTATGATAGCACCTACCATGAAACAGCCATGAGAGAACTAAAATTGCTGAAGAAGAATGAGGTATGTAAAAATGAGGTTCTCTGCATGCATTTTATACTCTTCTATGTTGTTTGTAAACTAATGTTTGTGCAGTGAGATGAATGTTATTTACTCAAACGTATGTAGTAGGCAACACTAGATTAATATAATATCATTCTACAGAACCATGACCTGCAATGCTGGAGAATTTGAATTTCTTTCATTCATCAGGTATCATCTGTCATCATCACATTATTCTCTCTTCCAACAACTTGGGTTGGCTTTTTTTTTTTTTTTTTTTTTTTTTTTTTTTTTTTTTTATTTTTTTTTTTGAAGGATAATGATGCAGGATAATTAACCACTTGCTCTAAAAGCTCGAACTATTAGAGTATGGCGAATTAATCCCTTTATCTCATATAGCCCAGGCCCCACATCTCATGGGTTAGGATCCGGCCGAACCCCTCTCGTGGGCCCCAAATCATATGGGCCGCCCACCCTGAGTGTGTCTCCGCATCCCACGAGCTACCTCACTCGAGCCCGGTGTGAAATGCGCATTAATCACCCCCGGTGAGGAGTCTTGAATACGAGACCTCCCCCGTGGGCCCCAAATCACATGGGTCACCCACCCCGTGTGTGTCCCCACATCCCACATGCTACCCCACTCGAGCCCAATGTGAAAATGCCCCTGTATTAGATAATCTTTATTAAAAGGTACAAAGCCAAAGAAAGAGAAGAAAAAAAAAAAAAAAAACAAACTAGAAATACAACAAACCAGCCCCCCTAGCTAGAGATCCCATTCTGAAATCAACTAGAACACTCTATAGATGAAGTGTTCCAAGGGATGAGACATCCCTAAAGCAACGATCATCAAGGTGTTCCAAAATGGTAACGGTGGCTGTAACGGCCACTACCGTTACCATTATGATATGGGCCGCAAAGACAATTACGGCCCCTGTGTCAGCCATTACGACTCTTTTAAATTTTTTGAAAAAACTGTTACAGGATCATTACAGGGCTTTTACAAGGCCTTTACGGCCTTTTTTTTTTTCTCTGTAATGGCCATCACGGCCGTTTTGACCCCGTAATGTGTAACGGTTATGACCATTACCGTTACATAATGGCCATTACGTAACCGATTTTGAATACCTTTGCGACCATTAACCTACCTTTTTTGCCCGGGCTCTGGGTTGGCCATGGCAGAGGCTCACATTGAAAACACTCACATGCCAATTGCCAACATGGTCTCACCTGGTAGTAACCCGCAGCCCAACCAATACATGCACCACCATTAAACCAAAAGTGGTAAGGACATGCTCAAGTAGTTATGCACAAGGAGTAGAATGTGGATTTCTGGGTCGGTCCCAAAAAGCACCAAAAACCACTTAAGTAAAAGTTAAGACACCTATCCGGTCCATCTTGGGTCTTAGATCAGTATATCCACCATTTGATCCTTGGAAAATGGACTTAAAAATATTCAACACTTGCCTCATGTGTACAGGTGTGTTCGTGGGTTCCTTGCTACTAAGGTGCAGCTTGCTACATTCAGTAACTTCTGATTTCGCACATAGAACACAGAAAATAATAGTGGGTACTGTAATTAGAAAGCATGAGCTAAAGCAGATAGCTGAAGTAGTAGAGCCAAAACATATAAACTGGAACAAGGAAAGGCTTTTTCTATTTTTATTTTTAATTTTCTTTGCTCGGCCAGCGTCAGTGTCATTTACACCAAGTGGTGTTCCCTTGGAACATGATGGAAATCTTTATAGTGAGTGTTGTTTGCTAAAACTAGAAAAAGGCGTTGATGATCGAAATTAATTAAATGAACAATAACACAAGTAAATCTAAGCAAGAGAGGAGTTGTCGATCAATATGCATCCGGGGGATGATGTCTCATGGAGTCCCGATTCCACTTCATAGAAAACAGTTTACAAATTGATTTTGAGGATGGGGATCCAGTCCTTGCCTCAGTGGTAGACTCTGAGGAATTTCAACACGAGGTCTTGGGTTCGAAACCCGTAGGTGGTGAAATCCCACTGCGGCGTGCGTGGGTGTGTGTCTCGGGTGCGTGTTAAAAAAAAAAAAAAAAAGATTTTGAGGATGCATGATGCATGCGAAGTGTATGTGAAGATAGTGACTTTCAGGACGATGCTTCTAGCAATGGCCATTGACACACTACCTATTAGCATCAGGGTTACAGTCTCCCAGGTCGAAAGCGTGTACTCTTCGGTGGAAGAAAGTGTACAAGTGAATGTATGTTTATTTTAGAAAAGTGTTTCCAACGGGGCCATCGCGACGCTACCTATCTACGTTCAGGGGTCGATTGATGCCCAAAAGTATGCATTTTTTTAACAAAAAGTCAAAATGTATGAATAAACTAAATTAGAGAATGAAAGATCTAGACCAAGCCAAATTAAACAAACAATAAGAACAACGAGTATAATCTACTTCTTGGAGTCCATGGTGTTCAAGGAGTTCCACCATATACCTCTACAGAGTTTGATATAATGCCCTATATCATCAAAAGTCCATGATCCTTTCTATCGGTGTACCTAAATTGACGAAAATCCTCCAAAATCCTACGCAAGTTAAAGAAAAAGACCATTAAAAGATCTAACCATTGGCTATCCACCAAGTTTGATCAAACACTTCAATGATACAATCAACTACTGGTTGAAAATTTTCGAGAAGTATTCTGAAAACATTGGACGTAGCCCATATTCTATGTTAGAATCATAGGATGTTAGACAAAGCCTGATAATTAGCATTTAGCCAGTTCACCTGATCTCTGCCATTTCTGTAACTCTCTC